>VVHJ01025985.1:21992-36835 GCA_015107715.1 Tylochromis polylepis
TCCCTGCTACCAGAGGTCAAGGAGCTCTTCCTGGAAGCAGTTCAGCAGAACTCTGACAGCATCGACCCAGATTTGCAGACGGGCCTCGGGGTGCTTTACAACCTCAGCGGAGAGTTTAACAAAGCCGTGGAGGCCTTCAACACGGCTTTGTCAGTGCGGCCAGAGGTAGAAACATAGAAACATAGCCCTACACACTATACACTCACAAGGGCACGGTTTAATATGCAGATTGTAGCATGGTGCCGTGGTTATCCAAAAAAATGCTCTGAAAGCTGAAGTTTATAATAACATTTTACTATATACCAGTCAACATATGCACTTAGCTGCTTTGTTAGTTAAGCTCTACTTATACAGTGTATTTTTTAAAAGAGAGATGGGAAATGAGTGATAATATGACATGGTGTTAATCCAAACATAGCTGATAAACACATGAATATCACTGGCACACTGCATTATATTTATAAAGGTTTGTAATACTGTTTTCCTTTTCAGAATTCTGCCACTAAGCATGTTTTGGTTTGTCATTACAAAATTCAGTGCCAAAAATCTCTAAAGCAGCCAGCTTTAAAATGTGGTTTGTGAACATATGGAACAGACAGTCAATATATGAGACAGCTGTTCTGTTCACCCCAGGTGGCACTGCATTATGCCACCGATGTCAACTGCTTTTCATACAACTGTTGATCGGTTGCTCACAGATTACACAGTTTACACGATTATTCCAGGTTATGACACAACAGTGGGTTTTCTATTGTTGTGGGGACATTATCATCAGAAAGTACTCTACTGGGACTTCGCATCCTCAGAAGCTGGGAGTGTATGAAGACTCTTGTGTTTGCTCTTGTAGCTAACAATGCATGATTAGGTGTGCTTTGCTCATAGATGAGACATTTTAGAGTTTACAGAATCAGGTTTAGTGAAGGGACAGAGTGAAGAGACTAGAAGGTTGTCTGGGTGGGCTGTGCAGGAGCGTTACTGAGGGCAGTGATATCACATCATTATTGTTGTCCTGATGGGTCATTTGTAGCCACAGCTTCTGAATGTGCCGTGTGCATTTGTCTTTGGACTGGCCGTTCTGATACTTTCACAGTTCTTATATAACATGTAGACCTATTAAATGAGCAAAACATCAAAATTCAGCCCTTCTGAGTAGTGCTGGTGGATCGTTAAGTAGGTGTTATGCCTCAAAGACACGTTTATGTTTCAAAATGATAAGTATCACTCATCAGCTCCAGTCTATTATCCATATCTGGTCACTTTTAGTTTCAAAAATACTGAAATGGTGACGGCAACAAAATGGCAAACCTGGGGTTTCAGATTGTAGTGCAGTTTTTTTTTCTACCTCTTCAACTTCTTTATATAGACCATGCATGCTAAAGAAAGCAGTGTAGACATATAAACAATTTAACATATGATTTCACTTCACAGTATTTGTCTTCAGAGGTAGGTAGTTACATTGGTCTCCCATCACTTAAAAACACAGAGCATTACATTTATATAAAATATTTTGGCAGCTAAAAGTAGGCCTGTCACTCCTCCAGTATATAATTTTCAAGCAAAGCTTAACATTATATGAAATATGGGCGTACATGAGCTGTCATTTGCAACTCTACAGAATAAAAATGTTCACAGAGATAAACAAGATGAAACAAATATACTCTCACCTTTGCAAACGATGAATTACGTCAAGATATATGCTCACCAGACACTTTATTAGGTATACCTGTTCAGCTGGTCACAATGTGAAAATCTAATCAGCCAATCACATGGCAGCAACTCAGTGTAGTTGTAGGTACAGTGAAGATGACCTGCTGAAGTTCAAACAGAGCATCTCAATTAGGAAAACAAGTGATTTAAGTGACTTTGAATGTGGCATAGTTGTTGAAGCCAAACAGACTGGTCTTAGTATTTCAGAAACTGTTGATCTGCTGGGATTTTCACACACAGTCATCTCTCGGGTTTAGAAAGAATGATTCAAAAAAGAGAAAATTGGTGAAAATCCCTCCTTGATGTCAGCGGTCAGACAAAAATTGCTTCAAGCTGATAGGAAGGCAAACCCAAACAACCACTCAGGGCACCAGTTTAGCTCAGTGGGTGAGCAGGCAACCATATGGCACATACCCAGAAGGCAGTGGACTGGGTTTGAATCCGACCTGTGGCCCTTTCCTGTGTATTTCCACTATTGTTATCAAATAAAGGCAAATCCCCCAAAAAACAATATTTAAAAAAAAAAACATTCATTACAAGCAGGGTATGCAGAAGAGCATCTCTGAGTGCACAGTACAGCAGCAGAAGACCATGCCTCTCCTGCTTAAAACAGGAAGGCTACAGTTTACATGGATAATAAAAGACTGGAAAAATGTTGGATGAGTCTCAAATTCTGCTGCAACAATCAGATGGTAGTATCAGAATTTGGCAAAAATAACATGAAATCATCTCTTCCTGCTTTGTATCAATAGTTTAGGCTGTTGGTGTTAGAATGGTGTTTCTTGGCGCACTTTGGGCCTCTTAGTACCAACCGATCACTATTTAAACACCACAGCCTACTTGAGTATTGTTGCTGACCATGTCCATCCCTTTGTGACCACAGTGTACCCATACTGTGATGGCTGCTGGCAGCAGAATAGTACACTATGTCACATGGATCAGATCATCTCAAACTGGTGTCTTGAACATGACACTGAATTCGCTGTACTCAAATGGCCACCACAGTCACCAGATCTCAACCCAACAGAGCATCTTTGGGATATGGTGGAATGCGAGATTCTCGTCATGGATGTACTGCTGATAAATCTGCAGCAACTGTGCATTTTTATTGTGTTGATGTGAGCCAAAATCCTTGAGGAATGTTTCCCATGCCTTGTAGAATCTATGCCGCAAAGAATACCTAATAAAGTGTCCAGTGAGTGTGGGCTGTGTTTTCTAATACTGTACATACTGATACTGTAAAAGCCAGACTCCCAAACACATGCAGCAGACGTAAAGCCCTGAAGCATAGCGAGAATGAGCCACAAATATCAAGGGAGAGCTTGTGCAAACAGATGCAGTGAGGCACAGCAAACTGTCACAGCAATATGCGAACTGTCGCACTGCCAAATCTGGCCTCGTGAACTGAGTGGCACACATATGCTCGTGCTTGTGATCCAGCACAACACTTGAGCAAGATGCAGTCCACACACACATACACAAAAACACACATAATTAGGCAGAGAACTAAAAATAATCGGAGATGCATGCATATTCACTCCACTAGAATGCACAGGCATGCAACAAATAAAATGGACACGCACATAAATACAACCAAGAGCTTTTCCACCATTTTTCTGTATGCAAATCAGTTCCGTCCTCCCAGCACTGTCCCAGGCCAGCATGAATATTACTCACTGTTAAATCCAGCCTCCCATATTTGACTTGGTAATATCTGCTCCCCTGCTGGAAAAATAGCTCTGAACACAAAGGGAGATAATTATACCCCACTGCTGGGCTTAGCCAGAGATGAAGGATCCCTGTAACAGACCATGACCTCTGTATGTGCCTGTCTACCTGCAGGTGGGAAACAACAGCAAGGACATCCTTTGTGATATAACTCAGCTATCCTTAAATTACCCTTCTTGAGTTACTTTTAACCAGGGGTGATGTTACAATGCTCCAAAACAGCCCCTTGTTATTTAGGTTTCTAAAGAAAAAAAAAAAACTTCCTAGAAAATACTGCTTTGTCATGCTGTCACTGCAGATGCAAGGCCATGTGATGCATAGAGGCCCAGATTATCCAACTCTTAATTAGTCCATCTATTGTATTAAAGACACTGCTAGCTGATTTCTCAGGTTCTTCAAAGGTGGACAGCGTTTAAGCCTTGAATAATTAAATAATAATTGAAGCGATGTTGCTGATGAGTTTTAAATTGGACTAAATGACTGAATGCAAGTCTTGAGTATGTGGGTTATTTAGGCTGGCAGCATCTGACAGCACACACCACGCTGAGCTGTACCAAACCTTCACTATCCGACATTTCCTATTCCTCAATCAACCCACTGCTCGTGCTCTGTGCAGGACTACTTGTTGTGGAACCGCCTCGGGGCCACACTGGCAAATGGAGATCGAAGCGAGGAGGCGGTGGAGGCTTACACAAGAGCCCTGGAGCTGCAGCCGGGGTTTATCCGGTCCCGCTACAACCTGGGCATCAGCTGTATTAACCTGGGGGCACACAGGTGAGTGATCTGGGGCTGTAGGAGAGTGGGATAGCATTTCTATTCTTTTTGCGTGATGCAGTGGAGTAGAATTAATAAGTGTAACACCCAAAGTGTAGGTCAAAAAGGGCAGCAATTGAAGTGAAACAATGGACAGAGTTAATGTGTGAATTCAGTCACATTACGCCTTTTCATAAATGCCAAATAAAAGCATGAAATCTTCACACTGAGAAGACCGCAGCCAGACGATATTGGCTTAAAAATGAAAATGTGGCTGATTAATTTCCTGTTGATAGATTTATTATTGCAGCTCAAATCTAAATTGCTAAATGTGTGACTTGGCGCACAAGATCTCTTCTTATGAATCATTTATCTAGTGTGGTGAGTGGAATACTATCTGCACATATAGATTCAGCTCATGTCAGTCATGATACCCAATCATATGCATTCATATTTCAAAATTATCATAGAATGAGTTTTAATATGTACCTGCCAGACAACATCCAAAAGGCAAATGCTTAACCACAAACAGAAAATATTCCAATTTAAACTAATATGAGTGTAGAAATACTTCAAAGCAGCAGTACATGACCAGAAATCTGACAGAAGCAGACATCAAGACATATCCAAACCCAACCAGTTACACTACACAGCAGTCAGTGGCCAAAGTAAATAAATAGCAAAGACACTAACAAAAAAAAACATAGAAATAGTCATAGACACAAAGTTAAGGTAGCTTTAAATGTCTGCACATTTGCCTTAATTTAAAGGTCACGCATATCTCCAGCCATACAGGTCTCTTCCTGTTAGTTTGGTAGTTGAGACATCTGCTTAAGAGTTCTTGCAGAGTGATGAAATGCAATAAGGTTTGGGATTTTTTTTGTCTTTTTGTTGTTTTTTCTTGTATTCTTGTTGTGCAAAATAAGTTGGTTAGCATGTGTTCGACTTGTCTTCCTCCCCTCACCCCAACCGGTCGGGCGGATGGCCGCCTCTGACTTGCTTTTATTGTTTCTTCCCCAGAGAGGCAGCCAGCAACTTCCTGACTGCCTTAAGTCTTCAGAGGAAAAGCCGGAGTCGCCAGCAGTCCCACCAGGTGATGTCTGGAAACATCTGGGCGGCTTTGAGGATAGCTTTATCCATGATGGACCAGCCTGAACTCTTCCAGGCTGCAAATATCGGTGACTTGGATCTTCTCATGCGGGCCTTCAACTTAGACATTTGAGGACTGGGAGGCAGCGATGCTAACATCTCCCCCCTTTTCACTTACTATCTGATTTCTACCCAACAGCCAAAAGTGCACACATCAGAATGGACTGATGGACGTTAGAGACAACGCTGTGTTTTTATGCACGTCCAAATTAACTACAGTCGTCAAAGCTATTATATTTTTCGCCCAAGTACCTCGGAGCAGTTCTGAGGACAGGTTCTTCCAAGGGTTTGAAGGGACTGCTTTGTGTTGGATTTGCACTGTAATTTGTGATTTCCCTGAAGAGCACAAGGACGGGCAAAGATTGTACAAGCAATGCCTTAGAGAACACATCAATTAAAAACTGACTCATCCAGTGGAACAGAGCTGAGCCATGAGAGACAGACAGACAGGCCGACAGACGGTTTTACGAGTCTGATAGAGAAGACCTCACAGGCCATTTTCAAAGAAAAGATGAGGTTTGGAGAAAAAAATGTTTGACTTAAGATTTTCTCTTTCTCCTGAAGGATGGGTTTAGTGAGCAAATGACAAAGACTGCACCATATAACCTGGAGCTCCAAATTCTGTTCCTGGCTTATTTTCATCCTCTTTCAATGGGAAAATAATGATACTGCATGAATAAGCATTTTCATAAATGGATTCTTGTTTAAAATTAACATACTTTTAGAAGTTTTCCCTTTGCACTTCAGATAAACAGATAACTTCCTCAGTCCAAGTGGAATGTGCAAGCCAGGTTTGTAAAGCCTTACTCAAAAGCATGCGACCAACAATATTTATTTATACTATTTTTATGAAAACGCAGAAAAAAACCCACACTAAGCCATTTTCAGACTAGTTTCATTTTCTTTAAATAACTGCTGTCTTTTGAACTTGAAAGCTTTCTGAGCCACTGATTTTTGTTTTGCTAGGTTTTTCTCTCCTTTTTTTTGGCTCCTAGCTCCTCTTTGTTCCCTTTAAGCTGACTGGAGAAACACAAAGAAAAGCTGGGCAACAGCAATCTATAAAACCTTCATTAGTCTTTTCAAACTTTAGCATATGAAAAAGTTATTCTTAACAAGTCTAAAAATATCTCTTTTTATCTTCTTCTGCTAGTTCTGGGATGGCTTCAGAGGCCCTAATGACTACTGTACACATTATACAGTAATTTTTTATTTTTGCTGACCTGACTGCATTTGTTTTCTGTTGTCTGTATTTCTTAACGTAGTCACTGGTGTCTTTGCTGCTCCTCCACAGGCAGCAAGGCTCATGCATTTAATTAAATCCGTTTGCCTCAGTCATAATGCATGATTTAAATATTTATGTAAGCTTGAGCAGAATACCGCACACGTATGATGAATGCTGTTCGTTTCGCCGTCCGCATACTTCAAATCACATCAGGTTAATTTTGAAACACGAGATCGTTATGCATCTGCAGAAAACATGATTGTATAAAATGCAGACAGCTTTTCCTTAGACATACTTTTTAGCTGACAGCTTCACTTGCATCACTGCTGCTAGTTTGAAAGTCACTCTCTGAAGTGAATACCATGTACCTCGCTGTGCAACAGAGTAAATGATAGATAATCTTCTGTACTGCATAGCTCAGCACATTCGGGTGTTTATCAGGCATGTCCACGGTCTGGGTGTGCTGCAGAAAGTGGTTTTTATTGTCAGCTCCTATGCAAAAGGTCATGTTTTATGTTGCCATTCTGAATTGTTGGTGGGTCCCCGTCTGCCTCGATGGACCGAAAGGAAGCGTTGATTCTGTGTTTGGAAAGAATGCTATCAGGCAGAACCAGAGACCAGTACAAGAGCCATTCATCTTCCAAACTGAACAGTGTGGATGTCACGGTCCGTATAAGAAGAAGTGTTTCATCAGGAAGCCGCCAGAATGAAAACAAGTGTTCTCCCAGGAAGAAAAGTGGTCAGTGACTCTGAAAAAAAGAAAAACTGATAGACACATACAACCGCGATCCACCTAAAGTGCAGCCTTCTGGTTTAATAACTAGTGTGTACGGATATTGCGTCTTTGACCTTAGTTGCATCCACCAAATTCACTGCCATGTATTGAGCTTTTCTTTATTATTTATCGAGCTTTTCAACTCCATACATTCTCTTTGAAACTCACCTCACGCGCACTTGTCTGGACCTTTGAGAGTAAAACTCAGCTGTATAGCTGGAAAGCTATAATTGTTGTCACACTAGCTGCATTAATATATTAGGCACTGCTACAAAGAATCTGCGGCACTGTTAAGATGAGATGAAAAAAGGTCAGCTGCTCTACTTGCCAGATACTTAAAAAAAAATTTGGCACAGACTCTATTTATCACACAACCATGACAAATAGATCAAAGACTAGAAGAGGAGTCCAGTGATACACAGCACATATGTGCATGCCACTAACAGTCTGCCTCAGAGAGGGGCTAATGGTGGACTGTACAAAGGCAATGAGGCAAAAGCAGGGGTGGGTGCACGAATGTATTCACTGTGGGAGACTGGACGATGATAAAAGGTTCATGCTGTATCCTTCACTGAAACAAATCAGGTTTATATCCAGGAGTTCATCTTTGATTTATGTTTTATTAGCATTAAATTACTGTGGAAGTTAAATTTAGGCATGCTTGTAGCTCCATACATGCCAGTGTTGGTCTGTATGCCAGTTTGGCACAGACTGAAAGGGGTGGCATGAAATTTGCTTCCAGCACATCTCACAAAAAACAAAAGTGTCACTTGGCTGGCAGAATGGGTTTAGACCAAATAACTGCAAAGTTTGCAACAGCTCCATGAACCTGCATCAAGCTACTTTTAGAGCTATTTGGCTGTTAAGGTTTAAATATAATAAAGCTTGTTTAACCACAAGATTCAATATGGAAGATCTGTAATCACTCACCTGCCTGCTTTCTTGGGTATTTAGCTGTTTTTCTGTTCTTTAGATCACTACCACTTTCACACCCTGTCAATCTCAATACTGACAGCATTACTGTAATCCAATCATCTTCTTGCCTGCCCTCTTTGAGCCAATCAGCTTCCACCCTGCTTGGTTTAAATCTGTGCTCTCCATCATTCTCCCTTTCAGACTCTCATTTGCACAACCCACCTTCTCCCCATCTCTACCTCAGTGCTCCAGCCAAGCCTCAATTTCCATGTTCACCGCCACCAGCGTCTAGACTCCAGGGGGTCCTGTCCTAAATCCTATCACTGCTGGGATAGGTATGATGGGGCATCAGAGTCTGATCACCAAATACATTAATTTCAACAAATCATGTTCAATTCTTAAAAATGATCTCTCCTTATTGAACTAAAGATGGTAAACACAGGTGATAGTATCAGTATGTTAGCATTGTCAGAGTGAGTGCTGCATTTCACTCAAAGCGCCACATTTTACTTAGGCTCACAGAGCAGCTGGCGTGGTAGTCCAGTGGGCGTCTCATCTTGGACATGCGAGACGATCCTCATTCGGTTTTCTTTCCTAACCCATTAACCCAGCCCTGTAGTAGGTGCCTACGAGGTTATTGAAAGTCTTGCGAGTTGTTCTTCAGGCCAGGAGCTGTTCCACATTTTAAAAAAAGAAAACTTAGCTTACATGGCTGTCCTCCCAGGTGTTTTATAAAATCAACTCTAGATGTCTTATGAGGTTGCAGGCCCTCGCTCTTTTCTGTTTCATTACAGGTTACCACAGGTTCTTTTCTTTTTTTTTAAAGAAATCCTACATTGCTGGGTTACAACCTTCTTCTACCATGTACGTCATTCCATAGTGCACTGACATAGGATGCGGTTTTCTTTTTTTGCTGAACCTACTACTGTACCTTCTCAGGTTAACTGACCTAGTCTAACGCATGCGCCTGTGCAACAAACTGAGGCTGTTTGCATGTTAGATCCTTTACATCTCTTTTTTTTCCCTTCTACTTTTTTTAAAGCTATATTCATTCGTATGCATGACATGACATACATGGAAGTGCTTTCTCTTTCTCTCCCACTACCCCAAGAAAACTAAATATATCATGAAGTTTCCTTGCAATATTGCTATGATACACTTTTAAGTTCTGCAACTTTGACAAAACATGATGTATATAATCAGTATGTATTCTACAGAAGATGCTTTTTCTTGCATGGAATGATCAAGTGTGAGAGGCTCAAAAAATGAGTCTAAGGCACAGCACACTCCAAACATACTTCAGCTTGAATACTGGCTAATCAACTGGATAATCTTAGTTATATTATGCAGAAATGTTATATTTATTACTTCTACAAATTACAAACACATTTGTAACCACTGCAATGACCTCGACCTATAAAGCTGTCTAGCTGCTATTACACAACTCTTTAGTGCTGAAAAGTTATCATATCATTTATGTAGATTTTCAAAGCCTGCTGTGACCCTTTAACAGTTATTTAAGGTTTTAATATTTGCAAGAATCACTGCTTCATTAGTTCTGTTTACACTTTTTAAAAAAAAGGGAGAGTAATTGATGAAAAGTGGACAGTTAAATAATAGTTGAAATGATAAATTCACAGCTTTTACACAGATTTGCTCACCGTGTAGTCTATTGTGAAGACCTAAAGTTTTCAAAGGTGATTGTCATGCAATTTTATGAATTAAAAACAGACTAAATACAATCATACATACTCACTGACCCCTTTGTTAGGTACACCCGTTCAACTGCTTGTTAAAATCTCACAAAGCTCTAATCAGCAGATCGTGTGGCTGTCACGCAGTGCAGTGTGATTTTAGTGATTTTGAATGTGGCATGGTTGTTGGTACCAGAAGGACTAGGCTGACCTTTTCAGAGACTGCTGACTTCTGGATCTCTATGGTTTACAGAGAATGTTCTGAAACCAAGAGCAGCAGATCTCTGGAAGAAAATGCATTGCATTCTCAAAGGAGAATATTCAGACTGCGTCGAGGTGATAGGAAGGCAACAGTGACACTTGTTACAACGAAGTCATGCAGAAGAGCATCTCTGAACATGTATCAACTTGTGCAGATGGAAACAGCAGAAGACCACACCATGCTTCACCCCTGTCAGCTGAACGAGAAACTGATCACACAGACCATCAAAACAGAAGATTTGAAACATGTTGTCTGGTCTGATGATTCTTGATTTCTCCTGTGACATTTGGATGGCAGGGTCAGAATTTGGCATAAACATAAACGTATGGCTTCATCCTACCTTGTATCAGTGGTTCTGATTGGAAGTGGTGTAATGCTGTAGGGGGGTATTTTCTTGGGACATTTTGGTCCCCTTAGTACGAACACGAGCATCATTTAAACACCACAGCCTACCCAAGTACTGTTGCTGATAATGACAGTGCTGATGAATGTTTCCATTCATCTTCTTGGATAAGATAAGAATTAATTATATATTGAATTCATTAAACATTTATGCAGTTTTGAAGGCAAAAAGGAGTCCAAACAGGTACTAACAAGGTGTACCTAATGAACTGTCTAGTGAGTGTATATTTCATTCCAGTTTAGGAATGATTAGGTGTTAATTTGTGAAGGCAATCACATATTTGGCTATGACATATTTCTATTAACTAAAATTAATATTTTTCACACAAATAATTCTTAATTCTAATAAAACGATGATTATGAAAAAAGAGCACTGAAATAAAAAGGTCAAAATAGAATTTAAAAAATGATACTCAGAAAGAGGCACAGTCACATTATTCTCGTTTCGCGAGCATTTGTGCATCATTAAGCCACTTATTTCATGTTTTATTTGGTTTTATCCACTTTTAGTATATCTAAAAGATGTGTGCTTTTAAAATGTGGGAACTTGTGCTTATGATACGCAATATCAAGTTCTCAAAATCCATAAAGCATTTATAAAATGATGGCTTCATTGGTTGGGTTCATTAAGGTTGATATTGCATATGTACATTTCTTCCTCCATTGTTTCAATTCAGAGCGTGCAGTTTGTTCTCATTTATTTATCAATGCATCACATATATATGAATAATATATTTTGATGGATGAAATTAGAAATAATGTAATTTGTATACAGCCACTCGTTTATTGAAACACCTATTATAATGCATATTACTCTCCCTGTATAATCATGAGGACAGCATTAGCACCTTTGGAACGTACAATATGAAAGTAATCTTTTAAAATAAAGTGTTGTTATATATTCTACACTCCTGTGTCTTTATTGTTCCGATTCCTGTTCGACATAATGAAGCCAGGTCTCAATAATGATGTCGTTTATTAAATTATCCAAACATTGTAAGTAAACAGTGCCACTGGTATACTGTACTGTCATGACTCTATTCACATACATCTAAGCCATATTTGGATAAACCCATACATTACAAAAGTCAACTTAAAATAATCTGTTCAAGGAGAGCTATGAAATGAAAACTACAGAATTGGCACAAACTTGTTTGGGAAAAAAAAAAGGCAGAAAGATTAGAAACAGGTCAAGAACCTTTTTGACATTTAGTTAAATGAAAAAAAAAGAGAGAGAATAAAGCTCACAAGAGTACAATTGTACAACCCAAATGACTAAATGTCAATCTCTAGTTCACATGCTGACAGTGAAAAAGCCTTTTTTTTTTCCTTTTAAATGACAAATTGAACCATTACCTTTCAAACAACGTAGAGAAGAATGGAAGAGACCGAGCTGGAGGGAAAGCTGAAACAAGAGGACAGAAATACAAAGACGGCAACAAGCCGGGACAATGAGAGGAGCAAAAGGTGCAGAGAAGTTCAGTGGATTGCACAGAAAACATTTACGAGTGCCCATCATTAGGCAAAAGCTTGTCACCCATTCACCGACAACGAGGAGCAGAAACACAAGACTTGCATAGAGATGTTTAGTATTCCCCGATGCATAGACAAACACTGCAGCAGTTTATCTGGTAAATGTAAGAGGCTAAGATTTGATTTAACTCAAGATTTGCTCAGGGAAATCGAGGCACAGTGTTGTTAAAGGGGAGTACAGCAGAAATATGGATTTATTATATAAATTAGATTTTTTTTTTTTTGTCTGTGTGTTGTCCCTCAATGAAAAACGCTCCTAACAATCATCATGTTGCTGTTGTACTTTTCTTTTCTACTCTCTTTGTCGATGGCATGTCTTCCCTTTGAATATGAGAGCTTAATTTTAGCAGAACTCCACTTTCAAATATGCTCCCAGAAGCAGACGATTTTTACACCGCGGTTTTTGAGATGCAGCAAACAAAACCAGTTTCATGTAGTTTGAAAACCCAACTGTGAATAAAAATAAAGATATGAAACCAAGTATTGAGATATTGACAGTCAAGAGCACAGTGTTTAATCTATCTTGTACGTAATGAATATTACTGAGCAGATAAGTGAGGATAGCGCAGAGCTGGTGGGTAATCCAGCATGAGGCTATGATGCCTAAATAGTAAATGGCTAGCTGTACCATTACCGTCATTTCTGAGTGTTAAAGCTGAAAAGGAGGTCTTGTTTGCAGTGAGCACCATGAGTGTATACATTCAGCACTGCACCGTGTTTGCTTGTATGGTGCAGAGGAGGTACGGGTCACTGTAGAGCTGTTCTCATACAGCAGGTTCAAGAGTAGATTTGGTTATTAGTGCATATTGCTCTAGACATGGAAAAAACATTCAAACTTAGAGGACTTACATGCCCTGAAAAAATGACAACAATCATTTTAACTTCTGGGTTATAGTCCAAATCTGTCAGAGTGATAAAAGAACCAACGTGAGCCAGGGGCGGCCGAGTTAAAGTTATGTCAAGTTTGCAAATATTTTGCATTTCGGGCAAAAAATTATGTACATAAAAGGGTCACTTACTCTACTATATAACCTCCATGTACAGCGATGACTGGACAGCCATCTTTGTGCACAGTCTGGCCTTAATTAGATTACATTAATGTAATTCAATCTCCTCGGCAGTACCACACTTCAGATATGAGACTTAGTAGTTTGTGATTGGCGAGTACAGTGCAGGTACACGAAAAAGTCAAAAAAGTGCAACAGGGATGGAAATGACACTAATATCTTGATAGCTCAGCCAGTGCATCAGGGTGTAGAAAGTTTTTCATTAAAAGTGACAAACTTACACGTTGATCTCTGAGTATAACCGGGACAGTTTTAAGCTACTGTTTAGCCAGTTCAACCACAATCTAGTTAATACCCAGTTATCCACTTCCTGGTGCTCTCCTTCACTCTGAAACTTACGTGGTGACTTCCAGTTGTAAAAAAACCAAAACCTTTTCATTCTTAGTGAATTATGCTTCCACTTCATACTTCTTATATTTTACATAAAGCACTTGGGATTGCGATATTGAAAGAGCATTGCTCTCCTTGTCTCTTTCCAGTTTCTCAGGATGAAAAACATTCTTGCATCTGAAAACTAAATACAAAGCCACCAGCAGCACAGTAATTTCTAGTTTGTTGTTGCAGTTTCAGAGCAGGGCTGGCAGTGAAGCACTGCCATTTAAGTACACATTTATAAAATGTACCACTTTGAAAAAAAATAAAATAAATAAAAACGGCACAGTAACTGAAGGCAGAGAGGAGAAGGAGGAGAAATAACTGAGATTTGATATGTGGTATTGTTCTGTGTAAAGAGCACAATCCGGAAGTACAAATTGCACACATCCCTCTGTACCAACACTGTAAAGAAATTTTCTTTCTTTGAACAGAAACATTGATATATATACACATACACATTTAAAGCATAACACAAATACACAAAAAGCACATTGCTTTCCCTTTCTGACCAGTGTTCCTGGTTGCTCCAGAATGACATCACAATAAGGCAAACAGCTGGTCAGAGAGGTTATTTCCATCGTTCCCACTGAGGCTGTTACAGTTGTCTGCCAGTCTTTTGGGTGAAAGACTGGTTATTTAAAGGACAGGGTGCAGCGAGCAGCAGTTTAACTGCTAGACAGTCTATGGTAAAAGTAGATGTAGCCCAAGTCCTTTGGAGGTCTTTCTGACAAACACACTTTGTGGTCGTTGTAGATCACCCACCTGCAGGCAGGAAAAACCATTTGGGGAAAAGTGTACATTAATTTTACACAAAGCTTTTAAAGTGTCATTTTTCTCAATTTTGACATCACATGAAAAGATTTCATGGGTTAATTATTCTTTTTCTATTCAGTCTAGAGAGAAAACAGGCTAAATTACTATACAGCACCATGCAGCCAGACTAGTGAATTATTGTAGAACTAATTATTATTATTATTATTATTATTATTATTATTATAATAATTCTATACAGAGTCAATTTAACAAGATGACTGATGAGACAAAGACATCACAGAGAATAGATGTTTTTGTGAAAGGAAGGAGAGCCTGGATGTCGTCAGCTCTGTAACACAACATTAAACATGAAAACTAAATTAATGTCGATCAGTGACACTGTGTGCAGCTCACCTTCCCTCCTTTTTGATGTGACAAACATAGTGTCCAGACATTGTGGATGCTCCCATGTGGCTGATGAAGGCAAAGAGTTCATATCCTTTAAAAA
>VVHJ01025990.1:1468-12864 GCA_015107715.1 Tylochromis polylepis
CACACACACACACACACACACACACACACACACACACACACACACACACACACAAAGTTGTCCATCACATGCTTATCCCCACTTTTTTCTTTTGCATCTTCTTGCTGTAGGCCCTGTGTGCACGGATGTTGCCTAATAAGGTGGTTAGACTGGGTGTTTTAGAAAGTCGCCCACAGGATTCTTCACAGACAAATTACCTTATTTTAAACAAATAGAAACCAGTGGAGTGTTGAATTAAAAATGCTGCATACTTATGAAAACATGCTTTAAATTCCTAGTGAAGGATGTGACACTAATAACAGTTGTGTAACTGAAAACACTATAATTTTTTCAGTTTGGATTAATTTTCAGTAACTTGATGGAAACTAAGCTAACAACAGAAATACAAAATAACAAAAATTAGCGTGTGGCATAGATACATAAATCTTAAATAAGCATTGTGGTTATCTAATTTAGAGTATGACCATGGCAACATGCTCATAGGAGAGATTAAGTCTGATCAAACAGTGAGCCTGTATTAAGGGCTGATCTCTAGGCTTTGTCAAGGCTTAAACTCTGATTATACGACAAAAGACACAAGCATGTGCACACACGTGAAATACAGTCAAAGGCTGCTTGTCCTTAGGCACAGTGCTGGTTGGTTGGTGATTTTCTAGGTGCTCAGCCTTTGGAGTTTTCTATGTTTTTAACATTAGTCAGGGCTACAGTATGTCCATATATCAGGTTATGTACTTTACTAGTTTTTTCAGCTTTGAGGTCTTAATATACCATTTGGATGAAATTAAAGAAAAACCTGCCTCAGTGACTTGGCTTTGACTTCAAAGTCCATTTTCCTAAAATTTAGTACACTATGGATATGATTTAATACCTCTTAAAATTCAGTTCTACTATTTTGCTTTAGTTATTAAAGTGCTTCTCTGGGATCTTTAAAAAAATAACCACTTCCTAACACATCATAATAATTAAATTTAGTCCCTGTAAATAACACCTGTAATGGGATGGATTAGAATCTTTTTATTAACTTGTTTTTTTAGAAGTCAATACTGTTCACCCATCACACAGTAGTGTTTAAAATCTAATTTTGCTTTAATTTTTTTTCAGTGAGTTATGTACTGAATGCAACTTTGCAGTGGTAGCGAGGAAGTAGTGAGCAGGTTGTGGAAATGTGGTCAAGATATTAAAAAGAAAAGTAGTATTTTCATCTTAATCTGTACTCCATAGCCTGTCAAACCTTTGGGTCTAATTTACATCTACGGCTCCTAGAAAAAAAATTTGTTAATCAAAAGATAAGTAAGTTAAACTTTTTTTTTTCTCTGAAAAATACCAAGGAAAGCATGAATAAGTATGAACAATATATATATGTATTTTACCCGATGGTATAAAAAAAAATATAGCTCCATCTAGAGCTTTAAGTTTTCAGAGAGATAATTAAATTGTTTATTTACTGTTGAGAGTCTTGAGAGTTCCACACATTGGCTCAGCGATGGGATAATAACATTTTTCTTTCTTTCAGGTAACAGATGTGCTGTATTCATTTAAACAACTTAAAAAAAAATTTCACAATGATTTGGCAGGCAACAATAGCTGGCTGGCAAACATAGTTATATATAAAAATGTTTTAGAGTAATCCATACCACTACTCCTTCAGGTCCAGTGGTATGGATTTAGTAATTCAGTTTAGATAGAAATTTTGCATCTGGGTTTGCTTTTACGAATGATAAATTTTAACAATTCCCCAGTACGCCAATCACTGAACCACAGCTAGATTCTGTTGAGGTTTAACTGTAAAAACAAGATGAAGAAAGGAGGGACACTTTAATTGTTTACCTCTACCTGTTTGTGCTGGCATTACAGAGACAGTAAACCACAAGATGACCCTTGATGAGACTCACTTGCTTTGGTCCTTTATCCCCTCACTACTTGTGTACATGTGGTACTTAGTTGTCATAGAAACCAGTATATTGTCATTTTATTGGAACAGATAGCCTGGAGCTGTGTATTAGCTAGCTACATAACTATACGATATACGAGATGCTTGAACGTCATCATCACTTACTCCTTTTCTTCAGGTGCTTTCCTTTCCTTCCTTTTATTTGCTTTTTTATTTTTCAACATCTTCATCATTTCATGGCGCACAAGTGCAGTGGTTAGCACTATGGCCTCACAGAAAGATAAGCACTGCGCTCAAATCTGTTGATCCACTCAACACATTCAAGCCTCAGCCTTAACTTAGTTGAAAGGTTGGTGGTTCAATCCCCAGCTCCAGTTTCAACTTCAGTTGCCCTCGGAGTGTGACTGTAAGTGTGTAAAAATGCTTAGGCGAAGAAAAAAGCGCATCTACGAATGTGTGAATGAGACTCGTAGCAAAAAAACCACTTGAGTGCTCAAATAGAGTAGAAAAGTACTATAAAAGTACCAGTCCATTTACAATTTACTCAAGTCTTTCTGTGTGGAGTTTGCAAGTTCTCTTGAATCTGGCCTGCATTTCCTTCTAGAGTCCAAACACATGCTTTCATTTAATTGGCTGTAGGTGTGCATGAGGGCATGAGGTGTTTGTGATGGACTAGCATCCTGTCCAGAATCTAACCTTCCTCTCACCCAACGTCAGATGGGTTAGGCTTAAGCCTTCTGCAGCTCTTGTTGAATAAGTGGTTAACAACTGTGGGTGAATCATTGTCTGTCTGCTTCTTCTTCACTTATCATTGCTTCAGTAATTTAGTAGAAAGTACAACTTTTTTTTTCGCCACAGTTTCCTGATTCTTTCCTCTCTATTATTCTGACACAGTTTCATTATCTTCCAGCTTATCATTTCTATTCCTTGATTTTCTTCTTCAGTGATATTTCTGTTCTTCTTACACTGTTTTATCATCACCACGTCACCAGATTTTTCTGTCACTTCATCAGTCCACCTCTGTTCCAAACTGCTTTTCCTAATCCTTCATCTGACATCAGCTGTGTCGTCCTGTCATCAACTAACCTCTACATCTATTGTCTGCTTTCCTCATCATGTTCACCACCTTTCTCATATGTTTTTCTTTCTAAAACCTCTTTAATTATTGTCATTTTCTCATCCTCTTCTCCACCCCACCTTCCTCCCTATTTCAGCATTACCAGTAGTTTCTCCAGCTCAACAACCTTTCAATGATCTTGTCTTGCTCTGCTTCATGCTTGCGTCCATAAGTTTTACCAAAATCCTTATGCAAGAAGGCCTTATCATTTAGCATCCTTCCTTCCAGCATTATCAGGCAGTTATTGTTTTTGTCTAGATTAAGCTCTTATCTAAATGAATACAAAGAATAATACCAAAGCACAGAGAATCACCAGTCAAATCTCATAAAAACCAAGCTTGGTGACTTTGCTGCTAAACAATGTCTAAAAAGATTTCCTTGTGGATTTTATTTCTAGTTTGCATGCATTTCATCACATTATGAATTAGTTTAGAGTGCTGACATGATCACTCTCTCAAATGCCATGCTCATTAAGGTTATGGTTATAATAAGCCAAGAGCATGAATAAGTGCACTTACAAACTCTTAAGGAAATTCAGATAAGACCAGCTTTCCCTAAAAACTTTTACTTTATCTTGAAGCAAAGAAGAACAAAGCTAAATACAAATATTTATCATGTCATCCCAGCTCTGAGAGCTACACTCCCGTAACACTTGATACACCTAATCCATTTTTAGCCCTCTGTAACAACAAAGTGCTCTTTTCTGTGCCAACACCTAAGCTTTCTCACTTTCATGTTTCTGCATAAACAACTAAAACTAAGATGGGCAATGCTGGAGAAAGGCTTTGAAGCCACCAGCAGTGTCCTGTCGTCACTCTGCAGATCAGAGAATTTAGGCTTGACCCCCTGGGGCCTTTAAAAGAAAGCAATCTTTAAAAAAAATCACCTGCATCTTTACTATAATAATGTGTAGGTATGCCTGCCACTCACTTAAAACTGTTGTGAACCTCACTTGTGTACTTGCATCACTGCAACTGACTCATGCTGATTGGCTCCTGTACTCTGTCAAAATGGGCGGTATGAACACCATATCCATTGAGGGTTTTATTTAGGGGGGTCTGTACATTGTTCAAAAGGATCAGATTGCTAATGTTAGCTGACCGTTGTGGAGTTTGTGTGGTGTTTATGCATCTTGAAGCCCATCCAGGTTGCGCGAACCGTGTCTTGGTTATCACTTCGTGCACCTCTGCTTCGTTTTGCTTGGTCTTCTTTTCGATCCCACCTCCTGTCATTTCACCTCACTCAGGCCTTGTTAATGGCCTCTTAGTCTTTCTTCTCTTTCTCCCCCACTTGCTTAGATCTGTCAGTCTCCCATGATGTAGCCCTTCTACTACTGTACAGAAATTTCTACTTACTGTTTCCTGCTGTAGTTACTCTCCCTGCTCCCTCCCACGTTCATTGATGTCTGATCTAATTGCTTTTGCTCTAACCCTGGGGACCTGGGCACAGTGTAACAAGCTCCCAGAGGAGGCACTTCGCCTCGGCCTTTGTCGCAGTCCCTCAATTGCTGCTTTCTTTTTTATCCGGTTCCTCACCAGCTCTTCCCAGTACATTAATTTATTAGCAGGTCTAATACTGTAGCCCCCTGACAAACAGCATGATATTGTGACCCTGCGGTAACTGATTCTAATCTAAGGCTGGCCACAGCACAATCTTGAGACAGGAATTGCCAATTTCAACAGGTCCTCTCTGTGTTTTATCCCCGTTATACAGTAGGCCACAGACAGAGATACAGAAGAGTAGCTATACAAGGCAAGAAAGGTGGGATGAAGTAAGAAGCAGAGAGGAAAAGAGGAAATTAACAGGCAGAGATGTGAAGTGACAGTAAAAAAGTGGATGAAAGACAACCTGATAACATGGAGAGACTCACAGGGCCGCTGCAACAAAAATTTAATAGAAAAGGCAAAATATAAAGATGCAGTCCAGTGAACTAAAGCAGATGGGTCAGTACACATTTTAACAGCTTTGGCTCCACTCAGAAATAGGAATTTCAAAAATATAACACACATTTTAACTTCTCTCTCTAGCATCTGTTTAATCCTTGATAAGTTTGGTGTGATATCACACATCAAATGAAATCCATGAACTGGGCAACCTTAAATTCTTCTTGGAGAAAAAGCGAAAGGAATCATGCCATGTTTAAGCGAGCCGTTATTGTATTTTAGGTCCTGTTCGCTAGATATTAAAGAGGTGCCATAAACAGCATGTAAGAAAGAAATCTCAAATTCTCCCTCATGCTCCGTGACTTTCGTTGAGATAAGCCATCCAGATAGTGAGTTAATACATGCAGTGCGTTTTGGAGTAACCTCCAGTCGCTAGTTCAGTTTTGTGTAAAGCACATTCTTACAGAGCACACTGCAAAAGGGAAAAAAAAATCCCTCCATAGTACTTCTGTGTTTCAGATTTGAAACTCACCTGCAACAGTCAGCTGAACATCACGATTTCTCTCCCACCTTTGTTCTCACACACGAGAGCTTTACAGTATGCATCTGTATGTGCTTCTTGTCTGTTTTGTCTCATAAATTTTCATGAAAGAACACCAGCGTAAAGATCAAAACATTTTTTCCTGAAGGTTAATGGGTCAAATGCGTTGATCAAAATCTACTTGTTGCACGCACTACTCTCATTAGAGGCATTTAAAGAGAATCAGTTGATACAGATACTCTGATCTTTCCCATGGCACTCTCTAGTGTATGTTCTCTCTCTCTCTATCACACACACACACACACACACACACACACAGACATATACACACACTTTCACACACTCTGTTGGTCCTTTGGGATCAGGCAGTGGACTGAATGCAGATATGCCCCTTTGAAGTGAGCAAGCCTACAACTAATGTGTGTATGAGAGGCGTTCACATGCACATATTCACACATACACTCTGGCTATGTTGATGCATACTTCTTTAATCAGATCGGGTATTTAATTATTAATATGTGTGTTAAAAGATGACCCTGCAGCAGTGCTGTTTAACCTTTACTGTGGAATAATCCGTCATGCCTGAGTGTGTGTGTGTGTGTGTTTGTGTGTGTGTGTGTGTGTGTACGTGTGTGTGTGTGTGTATAATCGAGGAGGTGTGCACATTGCATTGCAGTGTTGCCATAAAGGAATACTGAAACACAATATACATGACGCAGATGCTTCTGGTGATGTTTTAAACATTTATTGTTTTTCTGTGTCTCTTTGTAGGTGTGTGGAAATCATTGCCAAGGAGGGGAGAAGTTTGAAGGAGCTCTATCTTGTGTCTTGTAAAATTACAGACCACGGTAGGATACTTTCAATCACTGTCCCTTTGTTGCAGTCAACCGCCAACATTATCATCATTTCCATTATTGCCCACATTCACCACTGTGATTCAGGAGTCATTTGATTTTACAGCTTTCCTCTTATGAGACTTGTAAACAGTGAAAATATTATTGAAAAGTTTCAAGCAGAAGAAAGCAGTGTTGGCTGGATCTCTTCTGCATATTTGCCCACACTAGAGTTTTACCAGAGATTTACCTTTAAGTAAACTCTTTAAATAAACCGAGAAGCATTACTCGACAGGCCACTCAATGTCAGACCATGTGGTGGTTACTTGAAGACTGACTTTTGTGAATTCTTATATGAGAGGTTAAATATTGCGCTTTCTGGAGAAATAGTCTTTCAGAGCACATTATATGAGGTATGAAAAGGCTACTCTTAGCAGGATTTTTATGCATTTACTTGTGTTGGTGGATTAGAGTTATTTGTGTTGTCTGATGGGGGACATACATGGTGTTTTCATCCTCAGCATACACTCAGGTGATATATATCCCTTTTATGTTCCTGTAGCATCAACTCCTTGTTTTATTTTGTTTCCACTACCTTGTCTCTCTGCTTGATTCCATTCTGCTATATGTTTTGTGGAATATTTGAGTCTTTAATCAGCTACAGTACAATACACAGTTGGAGTTCATCAGTACTGAAGCATCAGGAGTGCAATCCTGGTTCTTTGTGTGGCACTGTTTAGTTGTGTTTGTGCATGTGTGCACCCTTCAAATTGCACGGAATGACACTCCCAACTGCGCAGCTGACTGTTTTCTTTGGGCGTCTGCTTTCTTCAATCTGCTGTTATTCGATTTAACAGAGTCTGAAGGTTTTTTACCACTTACGTTATTTCCTGTTATCTTTGCAGCTCAAAATACACACAATCTGTATCGCAACAAAAGCCAGTCCCCCCCACCCCTCCCCCTCCAATAAATATTTGGTGTGACGCATGATAGCCTGAGTTTGATTGTCAAAGAAAGTTTAATTTGACTTTAAGCTGTAATAATTCCCAACCACAATGGTTTGTCTGTTTTCTTGTGCTTTTATATTATGTTAATTTGTTATTGTTTGAATAATTCATCTATTCAAATTTCCTGTTCAGAATTTCATAAAGGAACTAATGAGATAATAAAGTAATGGATGTTCTGCTTGTTTGTCACATGGGGTTCTCTTATTTTTGATACTTAAATGTGTTAAACTTAAGATAACAAGCCATCTGTTTTTTTTTTTTTCCACTTTTGACCTGTTGACTCTTAAGTGTTGTTTCTTCAGTTTTCTTTTGTTTTGCAACTCACTGTAGTCTGACTGTTCAGCTATTAGAAATGACATGAAAAACTAAGCTTTTGCTTGTTAGTACCATGGTGATTTTTCTATAGTCTATCGAACTTTGGCATTTGATTTTCTTACGGGACTGCAAAACATCGTGAGATCTATGTCACACTGTGATGTAAATGTAACGTCTGTGAATTGTTTTTAGCTGCGAATTGTTGTTAAAGTGTCTATAAAATGAAATTTTAACATACCTGAGTGTCAAACTGGAACTATAGCGCTTGAAGTTTATCCAACACAGTCGAGAGAAACTCATTGGGCTTTGAGAGGATTTTCATGCATGACAGCACTATTGTTGGATCATGTGATGCATAATGGTCCAAAAACACTTTAAAACATTGACAAGTGTGACACCCTTGGTTGACTCCTTATTTGATCGGTTTTCTTCCATAAAATTTGGAACGTCAACAACAATAAATGATTTCAGGCTTACTGTGTGTGGGACTTGGAGTAGGAGAACGAGTAGTCCGAACATGCACAGGACACCATCTTGGAATGTGTGATCCGCTTGTCTTAATGGATCCAGGATGCTTAGATCCATTGGCAAGCCATTTCATTTTATTATAAATTGGATTTTAGGCTTTTCCTGTTTGATTTTGCACTTGGAGAAACACCACAGTCAACAATTTATTACTCCAACTCTTGGCTTTTTTCCTGACCAAACTACTTCGATTGTATTTGGAAAAGCTGTACTCTGCCCTACATCACACTACTACAATTTTCCCTGTTCTCTGCAAAGTTGGGACAAATGATATAGAAAATACTTAATGTTGCCGTCACTAAGCGTTAACCTTCCATAACATAATCATGATTATGTGTGTTGTAGAATGTAGACTTGAATGGTTAATCTCGAACATAAGCTACCATTTGCTAATGATTTCTGTGAATTACAGTAACAATAATCACCTTGACCTCTCTGAACTAGAACCTGAACTGCGTCTGTGAGTGAGTGAAACATTATGTGGGCGTGTGTCTACTGGTGTCTGATTAATGACTCCAAGATCACAATAGTACATTAAACCCGGAATGTTCACAGGCGCCCGGTATATATCCCCTTCTCTCTGCTTGTGTCTCTAATCCTTTTGACCAAGATGAATTAGTGATATCTGATCTTCTTCCTTCACTAATGATCCCTCTGGCCCTCTTTGGCTGCTGATAGGGTCTGTGTGTTTTTATGTTTGTGTGTACATTTGTGCCTTTCCAAGATAGAGATGCCTGTTCTTGGAGCTCTGTACTCTAACACAATGATTGGTGGATTTCCTGCTTCAGTCTCTGAAAAATTAAATCACAGAAATGAGATTTTACATCTGCCAAGCTGGCCCCTGTTTTTTTTTTTTTCCGCCCATCTCTGCGCTAATTATTTTTATTAATGGCTTCTGTGAGTGCATTTGAGATGTCCACAAGCCTCTTACGTTTGAGTGTTCTGTTTTTTCCTCCCAGCTTTTGCTTCCTGTGTGATTTTATAGGAGCTTTGAAAACAGATAAAAAAAGGAGACAAAAAGACAGGTTTAGATGACAGAAATGAAAAGCTGGCAATATATAATTTTACTCCCAGTGCAGATGGTTTTAGAGATTATTTTGTGAGGAAGAGGAAGTAAATGGAAAAAGCGAGGATAGAGCATTTTGGGATAATGATCTTACTGAAAGCCCAGTTAGTGCCGTGGAAACGGGGGGAAAAAAAAACTTCCAAGACTTCTGTAGCATTCATCAAAGAGCATCAAACTAATTAGCCTAAATAACATTTTGGTTGCAATCAAAGCAGTATACAGGCTTGTTAAACACCTGGATTGTCTGATTAACATATTTCATATGGTTTGTGATTTTCAGTAACTAACACCTACAACATGCGATTGATGATAGATAATGGGCACTGAAAGATTTTATTAAACATCCTAAAGCGTTCTCTCCAGATGTCCTGTGTCTTGCATTACAAGTGGTTTTCTCTGTGTGATGCTTAGTCTTCGTACACATGGTCTTTTCAATCTTTTCAGACGTTTTTGCTGTTCTCATGTTACTTTTAAAGGGATTAACGCACAACAGAAAGCTATAATCCTAAACTAATATGAAGAATTTAACAATATGATCCAGGCTAAAAGCTACACAATTGTTGCAGCCAACGGAAAAGAAGAAAGCTGGCAAAGAAAAAAGTTTATAAGATAACTTTCATTAAATTAATGTGTTTATATTCTTATTCCTATTCTTATTGTTATTCCAATATTAGCCTTAGCCTTATTCCTTATTATTAGCCTTATTCTTTCAGCTGCAATGCTGCCAGTGTTAAAATAATGTCGGGAGCAAGTAAAGAGCAAATGAAAAACATATTTCAAACATAGAAACAGTTTGTTTTAGAAATGCTATATAAAGCTTGCAAGGCTTTTTACAGTTTTAGGATTTACATTTCCCTATGTAAAGACCATTGAGATTTCTTGCTGCCAATAGAAAAGACAAAATGTGTTACCCATTGATGTTCATCAGTGAACGCGAAAAGGTTTAGACAGTGTCTGAAAAACCAGAGACCCTGTCACTGTCAGTGTGCCAAGCTTTTTTAACCCCCATGATGCTTGTTGTGCTTTTATATGTGTTGATCTTGGGTAAAACCTATTTACCTTTAATAGTATGTGTGAATCAAGAAGTAGATGTTAAAAAAATTATTGTAAATTCACTTGCATATGTCAGTTACCTTGATCCTTGGTACTTATTTGCAGTATTCTGTTGTTCTTGGAGTTGAATAATCACAAAGGACACATGGGATACATTTAGTGTAACCACGACTTAAGGCTGTGCTCCTTTTTAGCAATTCAGAGTCTTGACCTGTTGTTTAAGAAGGCATTATCTATAAAGTACCCTCTTATCGCTTATGACTTTTGGAACTGCAAAGACATTTTTGGGACATTTAAAAATTATGTTTAAATATCCGGTTAAGTAGTTAGTCTGCGAGTGAGATACTGGGGTCTAGAAACAAATTTCCCATGTTATAGATTTTGTAGAAAAGAGAGGTCAATTAAAGTCACCAGAGATAATGTAAAGGAAGTATTAATAAAAGAGATTATATTAAAAAGCATTTTCTTCTAGTAACTGGAAAGATACAATGTGGTGACTCACCATGGAGTGATGCAGGTCCCTGGCAGACAATACATGCCGCCCGATTTTAGAATTATTTGCACACAGTTAGGTACAAGTATTTCGCAAATGAACAATTTCTGTAATTTTGTCTCTGCACAACAATTATTTGGATTTTAAATCAAATAATCCATGATTAGTAGAGGCTTTTAGCTTTAATTAATCTTTAATTGGTTTTCAAAAGTATCGCATCCATATTTATACATAATGCCCCATTTTCAGAGGCCAGATGCAAGTGGACAATTAACTGACAAGTAAATTCATTAATAGGCTAGTCATGTCCTGTCAGTATTGTATGACCAAATAAGAAGATAAAAGACCTGGATTTGATTCCAGCTTTTGAATTTGCATTTGGTAATTGTACACTGGAACTCTCAACATGAGGTCCAAAGAGATGTTGAAGCAAGTGAGCGAAGTAACCATTTAGACTGAGAGGTCAAAATAAACCTATCAGAGAGGTAGTTAGAACAGGAATGTAAAAAAAAAAAAGGGAAAGGACTCGCCAGCTCAGCAACACCAACGAATGTGAAAGACAGTGGATGATCACAGAATTCTTTCCTTGGTTTAAAAAAAAAAAAAAAAAAAAAATCGAAAAAAAAAAAAAACCCAAAAGAAAAAAAAAAAAATGAAAAAAAAAAAAAAAAA
>VVHJ01025991.1:5241-16697 GCA_015107715.1 Tylochromis polylepis
CATCATGTAACTTTACAAAAAAAGAAAAGAAAAAAGTGGTCTCTGACAACTCTATCGACATATAAAAAGAAAATCTAAATACTAGCACCTTCAGTTTAATCATTTAGGTCCAAGTTAGGAGAAATATGTATTGAACAAAGAATTTCACAGCTGAGGAATAAACCTGTTGATGTGACTGCTAAATAAACTCAAAGAAAATCTTTCACATTTCTGTATGGCAATTCCTTCTTATTTATAGCCTAGGCTATGTGGATACTTGAAAAACTTACAATGATCTGTTTGCCTACACACGTCTTCCTCTTCTGCCTCCGCGAGCACCTGCATACACACTTATGCCTCTCCCTGTCCCCACTCTTTTTCCAAAACACCGACACACACAAATCATCTTTTCCTCCTCCTCCTTCTCCTCCCATTCATACATTCTCTCCCTTTCCTCCTCCCTTTTCCTGCCCTCTTGCCTTCTAACATTTCTCCTCCTCCTCCCCCCCCCTCTCTCTCTCTTCTCCTCGCACCCCTCCTACCGTTTGGACTGCAGCAGTTTCTCCTCTGCCTCCTGTCTTTCTCTCAGCAGCCTCTGCAGGTGAAGGATCTCCCTCTGGTAAGACACTGTCCTCCCCTCCACTGCCTCCTCCAACGCTGCCAGTCTGGTTGACGCCTGGCTCCGGTACACCTGCACATACACATTAGCAGCACACAGACACGGAGGAATGAGATGTGGAGTGTTGCTATGAGAGAGGTGGATTTACATGAAGGACAGCGCAGCAGAGACAAGTGGAGTGGAGGAGGGGGAGTCTCACACACTGGGACAAGGTGAGAAACAACAACAACAGCACACACACACACACACACACACACACACACACACAGATCAGTAGATTTTGTGGAAAGGATGGCGTGAATCCATCTGTACTTCTACTGCATGTGGTGTTTATTTGTCTGGTGGGCGTGTACTTGTCTTCGTGTCTGTGTATGTCTGTGTCCAGGAAATAGCAGTTTGTTATAAAGTTATACTTCAGCCATTGTGTCTACAGATGAGCAGCTGTTAGGCTGCTGACAGTTCATAACAACTGCTCGTAGTGCAGCGCACACACTCCTACAAGTGGAAACGTGAGGGTTTTTTTTTTTTTTTACTGTGCACTGCTTTACCTCTGATAAAGTCAAGTAATATTCTACAAAAAGACAAGGCTATCAGAAAAACTGAGTGGCAGAGAAAAATACAGATGCACAAAAAGACACAATGACAGTAGCTATAACACATGCTGCTGTTCTGGGCACTGCAGTCAGAGACAACTTAGAACTGAGGAAAACAAGGTCTGAATAAGGACAGATAGTGTGTGTGTGTGTGTGTGTGTGGGTAGTAGCCATCTCTCAGCCTGTGTATTTGTGTGTGTGTGTGTGTGTGTGTGCTTGGGGAAAATTACAATGTCTGCTTGGGAAAGGGTAAAACAAACATGCTTCTTTTACTCTTTCACTTTGCATATTAATTGCTTACTAAATAACTGGCATGTCTGAATTTGATTATAAGACATTCTTCACAGAGGCAGTTAGGCAAACTGCTTAATGTTTGAATACTGATGATGAATTTGATGCTCATTTTTCTGTCAACAAGGCTATGTTCCTAAGCTTTACACCATTTCCTTTAAAATCTAGCAATTACGATACCCGATTAGAAGACTGTTGGGTTATAATTATCCACACATGAGGCATTCACCCAAATCATGTTTTGACCCTAACTGCTCCTGCTTATTGTAGACTGAGGCAGAAGTGAAAATACCTACAAACTCCTTCAAATAATGCCTCTCTTCAAATGTTTTCAGAGAAGCAACACCAGATGTCAAATGCTTTTTCCTTAGGCTCGCAATCATAATCAGTGAGAAAGCAGGATTTGTGTGTAATAAGTAGCCCTGCAGATGAAAAAAAAAGGTTTATGATGAAAGCAAAGTGCAAAGTAGCTTTTCTCACCTTAATAACTGTGGTCTTGTCACAGCAAAAGTATGAATGAACCACCTGTTAAATAAGTGTTGGTATTCCATGGACAGCTTTGCTTCCTCTGTGACCTCAAAGCAATGATTTCTATAATTTTATATGCATATATTTTAAGAATAAATAACTTTTTGCTCCAGCTAAAAAAGGTCTTGACAGACAAATAGGTGAGTAAGAAGCAATGTGATTTTTTCTTAATTTAAATGTGACTAATAGTCTGTCTATTTATATTACCCCATATGGGAGTTCATACTACATTATGACCAGAGCTTAAATCTGTGACAAAACAAATAAGAAATTAAAATACTGTTAGAAAGCAACAGCTTGTTGTGACATGATTATTCGCCGTGTTTATTATGTACCTATAACATATATGTGAACTAGGACTATACTATATCATACTGCCTGGGATAATACCAATATTGATTTTTATATGATATACAGCACAAGTGTCATATCACGATATCGGTGATAAAGTGATGCTATGCATTTACATTTGCTAGCGTGCACAACAACCATTCGAGCCCAGACATGTCTGAGAACGAGGGCAGCATGTCATTACTTAAAAGGGAGCTACTTAACAACCTCCAGCAAAGCACATAGTTTTCTTGCAAAATATGCACTTTATAGTTAAATATTAACTTTTCTCTAAAAGTGGAATTAACAAACATGTTTCACTGATCATTGATGTGGTTACATGGTGTGAAAGGAGGGCTTTAAGCAGCTGGTTAAATGCTTGAACCAACAAGCTACAGCATTGTGAGCACAAGATATATTTCAATTTCTTTCTTTTCTTTTAATACGACACAATGGTGCATGCTCTGGAAGAGCTACAAGGTTAAGTTTCTTTAGTTATTAAACTTAAGTGTTAACTTCATGTTCAAATTTCCAAGCAAATCGCTACCTAGGCTACCTTGTGCTTACATTTGACTTGCGCTCTGTTACTGTCAAGTGTGCAATACTACGCCGCCACTATTTCACTATAATTCTGCTGCTGCTGGTTCCTGGGTGGAAATAGATTCAGACTTTGAATTAAGTAGTCCGTCATCAGTGACAGCAGTTCACTGAAAAACAAATATGGAAATGGCCCTTTGTTTTGTTTGCTCTGCAGTCATCGATGTAACGTTGTTCAGTATTTATTTTTTCATTTATTTGTGATAATGTCATCACAAATTTCCTTGACATATTGTGACATAATTTTAAGGCTATTATGTCTACCCCTAAAGAGCCCATTATGGCAGTTGCACTGGTCGAGTTGCACGCCAACAGTAACGCCGCCATGGCTCTGTACCATTTATACCAGCACCGTATGTGCACATACTTGCTGTGGTAGTCTCTTGAACAACAGGTGTTGCCACTCAGACAAAACCCCCATAGCAGCGCTGGTACAGGAGGACAATGTCATGGTACTGGGTCAGTGATCCGGTGTTTTGTATTTGTTTTAATTATGGTCTTTGATTATGTGTTATGATTTATCTTGTTCTCCAGCCATGTCTCGTGTGTCACTTCTGTCCCTGTGCTCTGTGTTCCCTTGTTTAGTGTCGAGTCCGTGTCTCTGTCATGTGCTTCCTGTTTTACTTTGTAGTTTCATGTCTCTCGTCAGTGTGTCTAGTTTTGCTTCCCCTTGTCTTGTCATGATTAATTACTCCCAGCTGTGCTCTCCTCCTGTGTCCCATTCCCTCGTTATCCCTGAGTGTATTTAAACCCTGTGTTTTCCTTGCCCTGTGTCGTGTCGTACCGTCTTTCTTGCTGTGTGTTTTCTCTCCGTGCTCCCTGTGATCTTTGTCCCTCGTTTCCAGGTGTTCCAGTGTTTAGTTATTTGTTTCCAGTGTAGTTTAGGTTTCTCATTTGAGGTTTTGGTTTGTTTTTGGAAGTGTTAATTTCTATGAAGAGTTTTCCGGCAATAAAAGCTGCGTCTTAAGTTTAACCTTCCGTCTGAGTGTTTTGCGTTTGGGTCCTACATCCTGCCTGCCACACAGCCATATCATGACAGACAAGAAGTTAAAATCAAAACAAATAATTTTTTTCATGTGAGTCTCATTTTTTCAAACTGGCCTCTGTATAACCTGTGAATCTCTGAGGTTCTGTACTGATATATCAATAAAATGGCAGTAAAAACTGGCGGACTCATACACTCGTAACAACCCAGCAGTACCTGCCATAGCACCCACACAAGGTTACAAAAGTCAGGAGGTGCATGCCTGATTGAAGCAACACCAAAGCTCGGCTTGCACCAGTCGATGTATTGTCACTTTAGGCATGCAGCAACATTCATGAGGGTGAGAACAGTGAGTAGAATGAGCCCATAATGTGAACTAATGCAAGGATAGCACATGCTATTTCAATTTTCTGAAGGCTTGGAAAATGTACAAGTGGCACCACTATATTACCTTTTTCAAGATCTACAATGTAGGTGTAAGTGTAGCTGCTGGAAGGTCCAGTTCCACGCACTAATGCTCTGAATATTACGTCTTTTACAATCATTTCATGTCATCATTTTTTTTCCAACATACCAAAAATTGTTACGGGAAAATCAAGTCAACATACAAGAAAATGAAAGCCGTCCATAGCATATAATGTGTATTTTATATATTAATAACATTATCTTGAACATGAACTGAAATAATTCCCTGCACCAGAGTTAACACGAAAAATATCAAATATATTTTTCATGTTTTAGACAGCAGATTAATTATGCAGCATTCTACACTGAAATGGACACATATATTAATTTAGTTGTATTTTACACTCAATTTTCTAAAGCCAGTCTAGATTTTCTGAGTATTTAAACCTGTCATACATGAATACAAACCACAAACATGAACAGAGTTATGCGACAGCTGTATAACGTTAATGGAGACGCCATTGTTAGCGCATGGATGTACACTAGCATCATTAAGCCCAAAACAAGCTTTTATATTTTCTCTGATCATACAGCTGACAGAATTCACATCAGAAGGCTGTCGTACTACACTGCAAGTAGAACCAAAATATATGAATTTACAGGCAAGTGATTTAAAACATAAATCTTTGGACAAATCATGTCTTGTTTAATTGAAGACATTTTTGCGTTACCAAAATAAATATGTTATAATCCAGCCATTTTCTTCTGCTATTCCAATTCAGGTTTGTTATAAAATAAAATCTAAATCATTTTGGCTTTCTTATTAAGATTGGTTCACTATGATAAGCCAGCCATAATTACACTGTGACAACAATAATTGTTTATTGTGGGATACCAGCCTTAGTGTTTCAATGCGAGACAGGTATGTTCAAATGACAGCAACTCTTGCACATTAAATATTTGCACTTTTTTGTTCTTTTTTTTTCTCTTTTGCATGCACGCAATGGCAGTTTTAAGCAATCCGTGTATTTAATGCATTACCTGCTCAGCAACTCTAAAGATTCACGGGTGTTTTTCACTCAAACAGCTTCAATGTATCTGTTAAACTTGTTATCTGCAGGACGTGCTGAAAAGGCTGCTCTGATTCTATAAAGATGTGTATACAAGAGGCCACAGATTGCAAATAATGTTTTAGCAAGACAGAGAACATGCTGCAAGAAATGTATCTGACCAATTAAAATCAGACCAGTTTTATTTAGTAACACCTTATAAGCAAAGAGAGTTTTAAGTGCAGTCACATATGTGACTGTGATTGTGTTTTTTTATGTAATAGCAAGAGAAAGAAAAAGAACAATGCAAGAATGACTAATAGTGCTATGGGATATACAACCACAGAGATGAAGCATAATTAATGATAACAACCTAAATATAGCTAAAACAAAATAAATGAAGATTATTACATATGTGTAGCCTGTCTGTTCAATTTTACACAGGCTTCACCTGTAATATAACCACAGGCCACATCTCCCACTCTGCAGGAGAACATCTATGTGGTTATTAAGGGGTAGCATATGTCATCATCCACCACCCTGTAGTTGTCTGATGTATTTAATGCTCTGACAAAGGGACAACTTATTTTGCTTTACTCCTCATGGACCTTGAATGACACATTCTAAAAAACAGGATTCTCCTTACAAACACACTCATAAAAAAACAATTATTCTCTTAATGTCTTGAAAACCATAAAGAAGCTAATTAATCCCCAATGGAAAATAACCAATAAACCAGCTGACTAAAACGTATGCCCTAAGAAAACCAAAATAAATAACATAATACGTTTTTTTAATGGATTCTTGTATTGGTCTTAGTTTATAAAAGAAAACAGAAAACCAAAGGCCAGATGATGTGGAGTCCACAGGGCGTAATAGTGCACACTCAGAGAGAAGTCAAACACATGCAAACATGTTTGATAAAAAGCAGAACATGCCAGAAATATTCAAGATGTATTCAACAAATGTTGAGAGCACAAAAGCAGCAGGGCGCTGACCTTCACTCAGCGGGGTGGCTCCAAAGCCCCACCTGACAAGCAGAATCTAAATATTAATCTGAAACTTATCTGACTCTTGTCTTGCCTCCTCACATGCTGGCCACTTAGCCATTTAGGAGTCTCAGCCTTGAATATGGCCTCTGTCTCTGCCCAGCTGGCATGCTAATTCCCAGCTGAGCTCAGTGATGAATGGAATCGGTATTATATGTTGTCAAATCAAAATGTCTCTAACTCTCCGGGGAGTCAGCCATCAGCCCAGCTGAACTGGTGACATTTAGCCCTCACAACAAGCTGAGCTGAGCAACACAAAGCCAATATAGCCCCCATTCTAGCTGTATCCCAGGGGCTGTTGACCTTCTCCACACAGTAACAATAAAAATACAACAACAAAAAAAAATCCAGTATATTTTCTTCACATAGGTTTCTCTAAGTATAATTTATTAAGAGAGGTTAGAGTTGAGGGTGAGTGTGGTTTGGGCTAGCGAATGATTTATTTTATTACCATTCTGAGAAAGAAATGCATTAACCCCTCAAAATCTCAAAAGAATGTATTAATGGAAATTATAGTATAAAGAGCTCCACTCTGTAGAAGGACTTTTGCATAACAACATCTTAACCCCACATTAAATTACAACAAACAGTCCCAACATAAACATGAATTACATCAACTGTTATTGTAATCTGGTGTGTAAGATCAGATCGCTGACTGTCCACTTTAATCAGACTAATAACATGTTGTCGGGTCAATGCGGCCAGGTGTGTGTCCATTTTGAAATAACCTATTTTGCTGGCCAGTCAGGAGCGCACCCCCTATAGCTGGATACTGCTGATCAGCATGACCGATGAACAGTCAGACATTTCCCACAGGAGATGGTCACAGAAGGGTTGAAGGAATAGCACAATGATCATGGAGCACATTGTGCAGAATGCAGAGAACGAGATTTGATTTGCTATCGGTCTGAGCCTTGTTTGCAAGCTAGCACTGGACTATTTTGTTTCTGTAAGATGAGAACAGAAGCTACTGTTAAATGGTGTGCTTAGGGATCATGCTTGAAATCACTAAATATACATTTCAGCTCAGGTTAAATAACTTTTCATGTGAGTTTGAAAAAAATAACTTCCAGCTTGAGCAGCCAAGGCTGTGTACGGATTCTCTAGAAAGCCCATCACTAGTTGTTTCGTTTGGACCCGTTAAAAACTAGCTAAAGTTCACCCTTGTAGTCTTACCACCTGCTCAAAGCCAACCATGTATCTGCGCTGCCATATGTTCTCCCTTATGCTGAAATACAAACAACACTGTTAAAGGCTTCTGAGTACACCCTCTTTTCATGTGCTAACTCAATGTTATTTTCACTAACACCTTAAAATTTCCATAACAACATCTTGCCCTTTAATTAAATCACAAAATCACAAAATCAAATGCTACTTAAATTCAATTCAGCAATAATTCCACCCAACCAGCTACAAAGCATCACTGCTTAAGTAAACAAATTAACCTTTTCAGCTCAAATTGGTTGTCTTCTGTCATTAGCAAAGAAAACACCAGCAGATGTAATGAAACAGATCCATACAGAGCATTCTGCATGAACAGATGACCAAACTCCTCAGCCATCTCAGTGCATCTTGATGGGAGCAAAGTGGGAAAAAAAGTAATATACCATACAAAGTGAATGATTAGTACTCCTTTAAATGGTAAAGGCATGGAGTGAAGCAAAATCCTGTGAGTTATAAGTAAGTGCACTCCTATGCAAAATCACTTGAAAGTCAGATGGTTCAAAATATTTTATTATGCATTTTAATTGCATTTTAATCAGTGTTTTGACTAGTGTTATTATGTTAAATGAATCAATCAATAAAGTATTGAGTATTTAAAGTATCAAAGTATTTAACTGTGCAAACCAATCCTTGCTGATCTCAGTTGATGCCTCAACTAATATCCTCCTAGGCTATTTGGCAAATCTTCTATTAGGGTGCATTATTAAGTTTGCATAGCTGCTGCAGATCTGAAAAACTTTGCAGCACAGCAGCTTTATTTCATGCTGATTCTGACTTAATCAGTAGTTACATTTGTTGTCACTGATGCCTGTGGTGTTCTGGCTTTCCATGTGTGCACAGGGAAATGTGGGAAGGTCTCAGAACAGAACCATACTGCCAAATATATATTAATATACGTAAATGCTGATGGAAATAGTTTTCCTTTGACAATAGTGGTCTTGACTGAACTATATTGACAGTAGAGGCCCCATTGTAGGACCTTTTTTCAGCTGCTCTTTGCTGGAGGGATGCTGCTCTATGCAATGCAAGAAAACCTTCTCTTTAAAATACACCAAAGGATTTTTGTACTGGATTAATCGGGCAAGATCTAGACTATATTTTTCTTCAGAAATTCTTGTGCCGTTATGGTAGAGTGCTTTGGATTGTTATCCCTCTTCAGTCAGATTTCTGTAGACTGGTAGCATTTAAGTGTATTTACAGGCCTTCATGGTGCGAAAAGCTCTAGCACCTTTGGTAATGCAGCTCTAAATCATCACACTATCCCGCCTTGGTACATAACATTCACCATCACAGCAAACATGCTGGACCCCATCTGAGCCAAGCAAATTTATGTTGGTCTCATCTGACCATAGAATCATTTTGCAATATTCATCAGATTCAGAGCAAGGTTTATTCCTGGGATGCCAGCCATAGAGGTTGACCTTACACAATGTCCTTGCACTCCTTTAACCGCCACAGAAACTCAGATTACCACTGATAACCGCTTTGCCAAGTGTGAAGTAGTTCCAGTGAACCACAGAGCACTGGATAAATAACTATATAAACATAAATATATAAATGTTTATATAACATATATAAATAACTGTATAAACATAAATATATAAACATTTATATGACATATATAAATAACTATATAAACATATATACTGGTTGTGACACATACTGTTTCATACTATAAACACTTTCTTCAATGGTAAAGGAAATGGGCAGACTATGACAGGTGGGAAAGGCACAAGGCATGCCGAGACAAAGTTCAAAAACAAAAACAAAGCGAGCAGTTTATTTGGTTTACGGTTAAATGTAAAAGATAAAGAAAAAAAAGAAAAGAAAGGAAATCTGGAAAAAAAATCCTAAAAGCACAGGAAGAACACACAACAACACTGACTACCAACGTGAAAGATGAAGTGACTGACTGCACACAGAGACAGATCCTAACACCCTTAAACTTGACAAAGAAAGACACAGGAGGAAAGCCTAGGAAAGGAACACACTGAGTTATACTAAATAAACTCTAACCAGGATACTGATACAAAAAAAAAGAAAACAGGAACTGAAATAAAGAACTAAAGGCTAAAGATACAAAGGAAGATGAAACTCAAATTTGAGCAATAAACAAACTAAGAACCAAATGGAACATCAAACAATAAACAAGAATTCAAAGTAGTTCAAGGACCCAGGACCATGACACTGTGCTGACCTCTTCCAGTAAGATGGATTTGTTGTCACAAAGCTTGTGTCCAAAGGCCTGTGCTATGATAAAATGCTATCGGGGCTAAACTTCCCTGGACAGCTCAGTTAGTTTAACTTTCCCTTTTAAAAATCGTATAATAGCATGAACCAGGAACCAGAGGCCAGAAATCTGTTAATATTATCTAGTAAAGGCACTCACAGTGACAGTTCTATTATCAGGAATGAAACTGTTCAAACCTAAAGGCTAATGGTAATGCTCATACAATAATCCACAGGTTACTTTCAGAGCTGTGCTACAAATCAGTTGCTTGAATTCACTCTGAAGCATAAACCCCTTTTTTATCCCTTCAGTAACTGTGAGAGATGTCACATATGTTATATGTTTAAACACTCCACCATGTGGTTTCCTATTGTTTCATACATACAGCACACAACTTGTTTGGTAACTTTAGCTTTTTGAAAACTTTGTAACTTTGTGTTTTGTTAAATCCCTGTTTACTCATTTTGTTAGTACTACCTTAGGTACAGATTATAACATAAGTGGGTTATACTCTGTGTTCTTCTCTACAGTTACACTCTCTTGTGTAACTGCACAAGATGGCAATGAGCTTGGAGACCTGAGCCACATTCCCATCCATACATAATTGCTGCTTATGATGAAATAAACTTTGACAACTGTTCCCAACAGAATACTGTTTGTGCCAGATGTCTTATTTTAGAGACACAATTTTGTCATTGCATCACCTGCATATGAAAGAAAATGCCTGAATGCCAGTTTAAATAACTCAAAAGACAATTTGCAGAATTTGGAGGCTACAACTGGTAATATAGCGGATTAAATATGTTTATATTCAAGAATCTATCTGATGAAGCACAAGCACCCACTGGTCTTTAAAACAAGACTAGCCTTAACCATAATTACACTATCCCCATTTAACTGTAAAACACTGTGTTAAAATGGTTTGTAGTAGTTCCCAAAAAGTTGATTCTGTTCATCTGGACGTAGCGTTTTCAGTGGGAGAAACATTTCGTCACTCATCCAAGTGACTTCTTCAGTGTGTTTTGGGGTTTAAAAGCCACGGAGGCACGGTGTTTAGAAAAAGTGCGTCTCAACTGTTCCGATACTCCTGACACATACGGGATCACTACAGGTTTTCACCTAGGCAGCAGTTTTCCTTCTTTAGGCGCCTTCTCAGCTTTGACGAATGTCCAGCTGGGATAACCACATTTACTCAGGGCCTTCTTGATGTAATGTTCTTCTGCTTCCCTGGCCGCTGTGTCTGTGGGGATGGTGTTCGCTCTGTGTTGTAGCGTCCTGATGACACCCAGTTTGTGCTCCAGTGGATGATGAGAGTCAAACCTTAAATACTGATCCGTATGTGTAGGTTTACGGTACACATCAGCTTTTAGATGTCCCCCCTTACTGATGGAAATCTCACAGTCTAAGAAGGCTAACCTGCCACTTTTCATATCCTCCCTGGTGAATTTGATGTGTTGGTCCACCGTGTTAATGTGATCCGTGAATTGTGGTACGTCCTGAGATTTGACTTTTCACCCAGGTGTCATCCACATACCTGAACCAGTGACTTGGTGGTGTTCCAGGGTAGGATAATAAAA
>VVHJ01025994.1:0-14490 GCA_015107715.1 Tylochromis polylepis
GGAACAGCTTCTTGCCTACAGCTGTCAGACTCCTGAACTCTGCCTCCTGACATCTGACCCACATTAAACTCATGGACTGAACATACACACACCCACAACCACCTATAACTGAACACACAGCCCTTTTCTGTACAATACGATAATTATAATTCTACAACTGTTTATATTTCTGTATAGTTTCATATTTATATTCTGTTCATAGCCTGTACATAGCTTGTACACTCACTACAGCCTGTACATACTTATAGTTATAGCATAGTCATAACATACCTTCATACCGTGTACCGTGACCCATATTTTGTACCCTCATACCTATAATAGACCCATTTCTGTAATATATCTATATCATGGCTAAAGCACTTCCTGGATGGATGCAAACTGCATTTCTTTGCCTTGTACTTGTGATATGTGCAATGACAATAAAGTTGTATTCTATTCTATTCTATTCTATTCTATTCTATTTATTCCACCTGTATTTTGAACTTTACACTGAAAGCGTCCATAATTTCCATATACAAATTCAGATTAAGATTTTCATAGTATTTATTTTTTGAATGGTAAATTTTTAACTTCAGTTTTTGAATGCAGCAATGAACTGCGTTCACTTGCAATGGTTTTCCATACACGTCCCTGAGCCCATTCAGTGTTTTCCATAATAGAACCATGTCTGCTTTTACTGAAACACAGCATGAAGGGCTAAGGTGCCTCAAGGCGACTGTTGTTGTCATTAAGTGCTATATAAATAAAAGTGAACTGAACTGAATTGAATTGAATCAGAAATTATGCCCTGCAGTTTGTGTCCTTGTACCATGTGCATAGATATTTCTCAGTCTTTTAATGATATCATACGTATACCTTCACTGGTGAAATTCTTTGGAGTTTTACACTATAAAATGTTGTCATGTCCTTAGCTAACTTAAAAAACAGTCCCTGCACATCGCAGGGACCCTGACAGGAACATCTTTTGAATTTCCTCTAGTTTTGTACTCTTGTTTATCTTTGTTTTATGATTCTGCATTTTATAGCATTCACATTTAGCTTCTTGTTCTTCCTTCATGTCTTTTGGTCTCATTATTTCCTTTCCTGATATCAGTTCTTTTTGTTGAATTGCAGTCAGTGCTCCAGCTCGGAAGGTCCACTCTGAGTTTTTGGTTTTGTGATGGGATTTATGTGTGAGCTCCATAGCCTTCTTTTTATAGTGCTATGTTTATCTTCCTTGCGCTTATGAGTTTCCTGTTTTCTGTGCCTTTCGTTCTGTGCTTGTTTCAGTTGATGACAGTTAGTTAGTTCCTGTTTTATTTTGATAGTCTTGCGTCTCGTGTGCCTGGTATTGAGTTTAACCTTCCCTGCCTATTTTACTTGATATGTTGCAGCTGTGTTCTTTGGTATTTCCCATCTTCTTAATTACCTGATGTGTATTTATTTTCTTTGTTGCATCCTTCCCACATGGTGATGTGTTTCCTTGTCCTGTTCTGTGTAGTCCTCTGGCTTAAATCCTTGTTCAGCATATATTTTTTTTCCCCTTTTATCAGCATTAAAAAATGTTTTTGAATTCAGCTTGTTGCTGCTTTATGGCTTAAGTAAGTTATCCTGAGTCAAGTTCTGAAACTGCTATAATTTCATATATTATATATACACACACATCTTACTAGTATAGTTGTTTTTAGAAGTCTCTACGCTTTTTGGAAAACTGGGCCTTAAATAGCTGTAAGAATAACATCAATGTAATCTGACACCCACTCGTGCACACTATGGCATACACAGGAGAAACTACAACACACACACACACACACACACACACACACACACACACACACACACACACACACACACACACCAGTATTGAATCTGTCAGCAAAATAAAGTGCATGCTGGTGAAATACTAGACCAGCATCTTGAATCAGAGAAAATACTTCATATGACTGCAGTCCCATTATGCTGCTGTTTGTGCTATTCTTTTAGACAAATGTGGAAGAAAATCATCTGTATTGGCTATTACGATCATATTTCACCTATTTAAGTGGCTCAGTTTTTCCAGTAATATCAGGTTTTGGTATGTCTTAACAAATAAAGCTGTAATAAGGGTGCTGCATGAATTAATTTCCAGAAGGCACAGGAACAACATCTGTTTAAAAATTAGCTCAGGGAATAGCAACTGTCTGGCACACACAATGCACTGAAAGGACAAAGGATGACAATACTTTGTAATGCTCATTCAAAATAAGATAAACTAAATACATTTTTAAATATGTGAATAAAAGAAGTCTGAAGCATGATCTGTCCACTCATGTGCTTAAATAGAATCCTTTGAAGAAAAGTCCAAAGGGTTAATCTGATAGACAGATTCACTTCCCAGGATTACTAATATGAAAAAAAGACAGTTAAAAAGGACAGGAGGGAGCAGAAGCAGAGAAGCATACAACATGCGCAGATGTGTGGCAATACAACAGAGTATTAGGGGCACATTATTTAAAAAAAAAAAAGAAAATTAAGAAAAGAATTGAAGGTTTTTTATTCATTATTATTATTATTATTATTATTATTATTATTATTGTTTATTATTTTAGGATAAAGTCAAAATTTTGAGAAAAAAAAAAATCTAAATGTGACCATTAAAGTTTCAAATTAAACAGCTACCGTGTACAAAATGCCTTGCGTAGATGAGTTAGTGAAACAATTTGATCAGCTTTCATTTTCTGCTTGTGATACGACATACCCCCTCTTCACTGCAAGAGGGTGTAACCATCAGTGTCTTTGCATCTGTCCATTACCAGCTATATCATTTTGCATAAATCCAGCCAACTCTTCCAAGTCTGTGTGTTTTTCTCTTTCTGCACCATCAACATCTTTACACTTCTCACCATGTTGTGTGCTAAAAGAGAAATAATTTCCTTGTTGCTAAAACCGATTCTCAAGTATGACTTTACCAACTCATCTACATAAGGAATTTTATGCAGGGAACAGCAGCCGTGGCAGTTGTTTGACTTGAAATGGCAGCTTTAATCTCCACATTTCAACTTTATTCTCAGAGGAAAACAACTGGAGATGTATTCTCCAAGTCAACCCCTGTAGACCCATGCAGGTGCACAGACACACAATCACAACGATATCTGCCCTGCTGCCGGCACAACTAACATGTGCATTCAACAAATGTGTTCAATTAAAATATATGAACTCCTTAAAGACAAGAAGTGAAGAGATGGGAGCTAAAACTCACTGTGGACTTTCTGTGGACATAGGAAGCTCCCCAGTTACCACACAAAGTGGGTTTCCAGCCTGTCGCACAGATTATTCACCGGATTCACGAGGCGTATAATTATCAGTGACATTAGAAACCTCAACTGGTGTTAGGCCCACAGAGAGGATGGCCACCTCACCTGCTGAGGTTTATCAAGTCATGCAATGCAAAAAAAGCCAAATAATCTTTTATACAATCAAATTTCTTGGACTTAAAAAAGTAAATAAATCAATAAATCAATAAAAATCTGCCAATGGGATGATACAATTTTGTGTGTCTCGAATTCCTTACTGCTAGAAATAATAATAATAATAATAATAATAATAATAATAATGAACCTTAAAACTACAAAAATATGAAGATTTAAGCTATTTGTCCTCATTGCAACTTGATATCCAGTTATTTAAAATAGACTATCTGCATTTTTCCTAGTACATTTAAGCTTCTATAAAACACTCTGCAACACACATACAAAACACACCCACAGTGCCATGTGGCGAGGCCAGTAGATTGAAGTTTAGAAGCCTGTGATAAGTGAACAACCCGCTCTACTACCTGAGCCACAGCTGCCCCAAGTGCATGTGAAATTTCAGTGAACGCAGTGAAAACAGAACCGCAGAAATGACTTTAAATCACTTGTGAAACCTGTTGAAAGTTTTCAAAAGGGCACTGAGAATTTACAGATATTGGAGTAGATTCAGTGGCCCATTCTCAATGGTACATCAGTAAAATGTGCCTGATGATCACCAATACAAGCAAGACAGCACCTTCCTTTGGAAAACATTTATGTGGTAGATTGTTAATTGTATTACTTTATATGATGGATATTTGATGCATCTATATCATATATTAGTAAAAATAATGTGTATGTTTTGACCAACCACAAGTATAGGGAATGATAATGTGACTTAAATCCCATGTGATTACTGGGCAGTCTTCAAACACAGTCTAACAACTAAAAACAGTAAAAATACAAAACAAAACAATGAGACCCTAAAGACTCTCTCAGACTGTAATTTGCTTGATTTTGGCTGTAAAATAACAAACCCTACGATTTACCAGCTTAATAAGAAAAGGGACAAAATGATCTCATGCAGTTGCCTCTCGCATATTATCTTTACACAAAATCAGTAGGTTCATAAGTCAGTAAATGAGCAAGTTTTCTTACTCTTAAAATTTGAATAACAAACTTGCTCTTCAAGCCATTTGCTCAAGATGATATTAACTTGCTCAACAAGATTATCTTTTGATCTCATGTAACTGAAACAATTTTTTTTGTTTTTACAGTGGGGTGTGCTGCAGTTTAAAAGAGAGCTGCATGTTTTGGAAATGCACGTCTACACTAAAGGCAAACAAGATACAAGGGAAACACACCGCATGATGGAGAAAATGACAAAGAACAAATGCAAACTGAGGGTTTAAAGACACATGAGGAGATTAGAGCAGAGTGGACACACCTGGGAACACAGCTGAACAGAATCTAGCTAATGAGGCAGGGGGACGCAAACCTGAACATAACACCCACGAGACAAGGGGCTAATAAAATAAAACAAGAAGTAAAATATAGTGAGATCAGGACTAAAACATAAGAACTTGACAGAACTAAATGAGAAACCAGATGGCAATGGAGACAGGACACAGAGAGACCACACACACATGGGAGAATGACTGGAGAGACAGAAAGGGATCACAACAGATGATAAATAAATATTGCAAAGGAAACAAAGGAAATAGTATACTGAAAGAACTAGATATAAAGTTAGAACATAAACCACATCTCGATATCCAAAGTAGCAAATCAAGAACTCACAGAAAACTCAAAACATCCAAAAAAGCTCAACAACCCATGGACCATCACAAATAGATGACAACTTGAACAAACCAATAGTTACTTGCCTACTCCTTTTAAAGTTTGTATCATAAAAAAAAAAAAGAAGAAGTTTGTATCATAAAATAAATTATTTTGGCATCTTCAAAGTTCAGAATTACCAGCCCTGCCACTGTTTTTCAAACACACCCAATAGCCAGCATCTAGTTGCCAAAGATCAAGTCTGTGTGAGCTGGAAGTTTAAAGCAGAAATGATGCCAGTTGGAACCAAAATGAGATTGTGCAGTGCCAACTATAAAATGCAGCTAATACATGTTTCCCTTGGAAAATAACAGTTTTGAAACATGTTTTGTGTTGTAGGAAAGTCTGGATGGTGTACAAGCCTATGTGACATTTTAAGCATGAATAATCACCACAAGCCGGCCATTAGAACAGAACTGGTGAAAGAAGACTATTATTGCTCTATGAGTGCACTGAGAACTACTGCTTTCATTACTAAAAGAGTGAAGAACATCAGTTTTTTTTTGTTTTTTTTTACAATATGGCTCACATACCACTGTTTTTGCATATTTTATCCCATTTAAAGTTCACAATACTGCCAAATACTGCTTGGATTTTCTCTTACTGAAATGAGAAGTGAAGGCAAACATTTCACATATTGAATTGCACAGTTTTTTCTTTCTAGGTAATATATCTAAAAATATTTGGGGAGGATCAGATAAAGCATTGCACATCAGAAGACTGATGTCCTTTACTTCTGAAGCCCCTACAGCTAGGCTCAGTTAGGATATCAGAACATTTTTTCCCCTGTGCATATTCAATCTCTTACAATAATAATTATTATAATTGTAATAATAGAACAAATACAGTCCTACTGCCTAATCTGGCCACAACCTTTCTGTGGCAGAGGGCTTAATTGGTTTTTCACATCACTGATCCTCAATTGTTATCCCTCGAACCGTGAAGATCTTGTCCAGACACAAAATAAACATACACCTCAATTAGCTGCTCCCTCTGGCTGACCAAAATACATCCATTTCAAAGGTGCACCTGGCTTTTATTCAACCGGCTCTGAGTTTCTGTTAAAAAGTCTTTCTGACCTCTTTTTGGCATGCTAAAAAAGCTCTTCACAGGATCTGAAAGAAAACCCTGGACCTCCTTTAAGAAGAGCTACAGCAGTTTACACTCCGGGGACAGAAAGCAGCCAATGTTCTGATTCCCATAAAGTGTTAAATAAAAGAAGAGTTTTATTCATGACCCGAAGATGTAACTTTTGTCATTGCTCCCAGTTTTTTTTTCTTCCTAGATCAGTGGTTCTTAACTTGGACTCCTGAGATAAACATTGTTATTTCATCAGTGTAGCTGGTCTAAAGACATGGCCTGACTCCTTGCTGACACTTTTTTATCCAGATTTCATGACCTGAATGCAGGACTTCAGACCCTCTCTGATAAAACTGATGGATGGATCAGAAAACTGTTGTTGTAGTTCACTAGTATGGGCAATGATGCCTTCCCATTACTGGATCAGTTTCAGAGCAAAAACGTGTCAAAAGCTGACAAGCAGCTTGTCATCAGGGCTCACTTCAGCAGAATACACGTGCAGTTTCATTAGTATTTTCACTGAGAAGCAGATAGTTGGGTTGGATTAGAAACCCTTTTGCCGCGACAATTCTAACACAAATGCCAATTGAATTACAAAGTCAATGATTGATGTGGCAGCCGATAGGGCTCTGAAGTGGAGGTTGGCAGAGAAGCCATTAACTGAAATTTTAGATGATGGTGCAAGGCGAATACAAAAAGTGGGTTTGCACTCATAAAAATGTGAATGAAAAAGGCAGAACAACAAAAACTGAGGGATACAACACTGAAACCCTGCAGTGCTATTCAGTCCTTGTGTGGCGGAAAGAAATTAGCCCAAAAACGCTTTGGATCCAACCACGACTGCACATTTTATTGGGTTTTCTGAAAGTTTGCAGTGATATTTAAATCACAATGTATGCATTAGAAACTCCTAAACTTTGGCTTTTACCATTTTGTGGGTTACTGCAAAAATATTTAAGGGGTTTGGAAGCATTAACACCTAAAAGAAGAAAATCCTCTTCTCCAGTCCACCGTTTTTTATGGATTCCTGCCTGAAAGTCTGTATGAAGGTGACACACGCTCACAAGTTTAAAGATCATCCCTCTGTCATACTGATGACACACAGGAACTCACATTTGACATCAGTATGAGAGGAAATACGGTACCAATCCCTAACTCCAAACACCAGGAAGATGGTGCACTTTACAAATATTTTATTATGCTGTCCACAAAAGCAAAGCAAAGAGGTCTGTTCTTTGTGCTCTAAAGAACCTTGCATAGAGGGTAACAAAAGATACCAGCAAGACAAGGCTTTCACTGTGACTCTAAAATCATTATTTACCAAGAATACAAATAGAGAATATGTCTGGGAATATGGCCTTGCCTTGCTGTTGGCAGATGTTATCCTTCTGAGTTCTACATGTGGAAGGTGGCAAGGCAGACAGAGAAAGTAAGTCACAAATACAATGAATACAAAATAACTCTGCTGACTTTTTGATAACACTGCTGAATGCACCACACACACACACACACACACACACACACACACACACACACACACACACACACACACACACACACACATCACTAGACAAAGCCCCACACATGGCTGCTTGAATAAAGTGTTAGACAATATTCAGAGCTTTCTCCATTACTTTATTTTAGGTGCACACTCCCAGAACAGTTCCACTGGTGAGCTGGGTCAACCTCTTTTACTCAGCTAGCCATCCTGTGACATTTCCCTGCCTTACTAATGAGACAGGCTTGGAGAGGAAGGCCTGTGCTGACACCAGCAACCTGGCAGAGTTTGGCCCCTGGGGCCTTTCACTGGGTCTTTATTCCCATTTATCCCTGTGAAATATTCTGCTGCTGTTTTATTACATAAAACTAAAAGTCCACACTGCTCTCACTGCAGGTTACTGGAACAATGATTCAAAATCAACACAAAAATCAGCAATGAAGATCTGCTGGAGACCTATGAAATGAATAATTTAGTAAAATTTTAGGTCTTTTTTTAAAATCAACATGTCCTTATTGTTTTTATGTTAGAATAGCTGAATACATTTTACTAGTATAACCCCTCTTAGCTCAGAAAACTCAGTGAGTGTTGGCAGTTTGCATGTTTCTAAATAGGAGTTGACTTTAGTGACTAAGACAATCTGTGGATGAGCTGAGAGTGTTGAGAAACAAAACTTCTAACTCAGATGTTATTGTGGTATAAAGACTTGGGTAATTGATGTCTACTGTAGCTACACTTCACCTCCACGGTGATCACTGCACAACAAATGGACATACAATGCTGAAATTTAAGATAATTTTGAATAATATGTACTTCCCCTCCTTTCTGTTTGATTACAACACAGTAGAATATACTGTACTGCAAAATGCTACAGAGTAGATGTATATCATGCAAGAATTTTCTTTTTTCTGGTGATAATTATACAGCTCAGAATGTCATGACTCTTATAATGTGTGTGAAGTATAATTAGAAATCTTTGTGTGCTTCTGCCTTTCACCCACTGGATGTAAGGAGGCTCACTGTGGTGAAGACATTTTCTTTTATAATTTATATTTCTGGCACAACTCAGAAAATCTGTATTGAAGGAAATGCAGACACCTAAGAAACATCTGCATTTGGTGCATTGTATCCTGACATGGAATAAAACCCTTGTGTTAATAAATGGGATATTCACCATTACCTTGTTATCAGTATCTGAAACCAGGTTGGCATGTCTGCTCCTGATTCTTTGCTTTATTTAGGACATTTTGTCAAGTCTAAAAGCATTTCTGCACCTGGTGTTCTGACATTGCCTGCTCAGGGCAACACATTTTCCCTGGACACAGTGCAGCCACGGGGAGCCATTTAGAGGTTTCTGGTCTCTCTCTTTCACCTACGTGTGCTGATAGCAACCTGTGTGACAAACATATTTTAACCCTCAATGTTCTCCTGTAACAGTGAGAGTTGCCAGACTTGTTGTGACTCTGATAGAAAGACCGGTAGGTAGGTTTTGACCTCTACCATGCAGTCAGGCCATTCTACCACTTCGGAGGGGGCATGTTCACAGAAAGAAAAGAAAACAGCCCATGGCACTCAAGCAGCAGGATACTTTGGAGTTGAAGCTGTGGATATAAAGGCCACAATTGATTTTTCTCCAGTCTTTCTGTAATTTTCACTTCTCATCTTACTTCAGAGCTTTGTTGTGGATCTTTTTAAAGTGCAATGGCCTGTTCTCCTACAATTGTTAATATTTTCAGAAGCAGGTGTGAATGTGTTTAGTCAGTGGATGCATGGGGTGATGGAGGGCTGGTAGTCTGGTTTTATAAGTGCTTCACCTATAATTAAGACACTGCAGCTCAGAGTAAAGACTTGGTTTCTGGCAACATTGAGCTATCTTTGAATATTAATCACTGTGGTATTTTTCCTCATAAACCGTATTGCTTATCTGTGCATAGCTGTTACTTTTAATGTCATCTGTTGAATATCGATGGAATATATTTAAGTGCAAGCTAATGCTAGTGCAGCAATTTGCTTGAATCTATGGTGAATTTTCATTCAATGTGTGATATCTAAAAAAAACTTTATTTTTAAAAACTTAAACTGTCTACCATTCAGGTTTTTGTTTGTGTAGACAGATTGTTAAAAGCAGATTTTGAGGGTCAATCAAAAACTCCTGGCAATTGGTCTTCAGACCAACTCTCCTTCAAGCTCTTATTGTTATCTACCTCTGGACTGCTTTCAGCATTTGTAGATTGTTCTTTTAAAGTCTATCTTTGCAGGTCATGGACATAAAGTTTCTTGAAACCCCAATGAGAGGATCACTGTTGTGAGAACTGGGTCGTCAGCTTGACCCATCAGACTCCATAGTTTCCAAGCCCAAACTTGGCACACGGCTTTTGGGCTTTTTTCGTCAATATTCACAAGGTCTGAATTGTGAACCTTGCCACCATGTGCACACACAGCACACTGAAAACACCTGCCCTAGCAAGATTTACCACCCTGTGACTTTTCCCACTTCCACAAAATGACATTTGAGGTGAAGAGCTATTGTTTTGACATAATGGAGGAAATTGAGCATGCACCTAGGCACAAGGACAATGAAGGCAGAAAAGGACTTGCAGATGTTAAAACTTCAATTTACAACTAAACTACATATCTTACACAGTTCATTTATACCCAGTGCTAACATTATAACGCTGCATTGTTTAGTTATCAGTTTAACCTTTATTCGCATTTTTGGCTAAAAATGTAACAAAATGACAAAAGAAAGAAAAAAAAAAAGAAAGAAATGAAAAATAATTTGACTCAGCTTCACAGCAAGATGATGTCTTTTTCTTTTGGATTGAAGCTACTGATTGCAGCATACATTAATGTACAAGTCTTTAGTTACCCCTCATTTCTTCATGTTTTCCTTCGGAGGAGCCAGACTTTCTTCTGGTCTTGAGCAGTAGTTCTCCAGGCTTTCTGAAGGTGTCTCACTTTTTCTTTGGACTTTGGCTGTTTTTTCCACTCGTCGTCTGTCCAGGTCTTGTACCTGACCATTTTGAGATGACTTTTTTTTATTAAGCCACTTAACTATGAAACACTCAAATGTAAAAACAGCACCTAAATCAAGGGATGAACGAGTGCTATGTGTACACGTAACAGACACCTTAACAAAGACCTAATTTTAAGTCTTTAAGCACTTTGTTACTATTAGCCTGTTGGAAAATATAATTTGTTCCAATTTCTTGAATATAAATGTGATAAGTGAAGGACAAAAACAGAAGGGACAGGCCTAAAATATCTATAGCATATCAACGGTATCTGAAACACGTTTCCTAAATAAATAAGAAAAAATCCAGCAAAGACTCATCACAGCACCTGTGAGACGCATCTGGCCCTTCAGCTGATCCATCTACTGTTCAACGAAGCCTCATCAGAAATGTGTCAACGGAAGGGTGGCTGTCAAGAGCCATTCGATATGAGACATAGAGAAAAAGTGGAGGTATGCCAAATTACACAAGGACTGGACTGAAAAAGAGTGGCTACAGGTCTTATGGAACGATGGATCTACATTTTAAATGTTTGATTCAACTAATCATTAATCTGTATGGAGATCAAGAGAGAGGTGATGTAGTACAACAGTGAGTGTCTACAGCCATTTGTAAAACACTGTCATAGTTTGGGGCTGCATTTCATTCAGTGGTGTTGGGGATTTTGTCTACATTGATGGAAAGAGAAACACAGAAAGGTACAATCGATTTCGATCCACCATGCAATCCTGTATTGAAGACATTTGATTGGCAAGGGCCTTATTTTTCAGTGCGACAACGATCCCAAACATACTGTCAAGGCAGTAAAACCGTACCTGAATAGAAAAAACATGCAATAGAACTCACAGTCATGGATTGGCCTCCCCAGAGCTTCCCAATGCCTCAAGATTTTTGACCAGTACTGTAATATGTTAGTGAATGCTTCTGTTAATTCTGGGCAAATCAGCCTTTACAGGAAACGTAAATCAAATTCACTGCACCTCCCTCTTTGCACATACTTGTTGTTTTCATTATTCCACTGGTCTGATCAGACATGCAACATTAAAGCTGTGTTGGACACGGACAGGGATGGCTAGCGAGACATGTAAGGGCATGCTGTAACCATGATCAGCTGGAAACTAACTGGGACAGAAGCCAAAAGAAGTGACAGAGTCAAAAATGGGACCAGATTATGTGCATACACAAAAGACTTAGATATGCTGTACCTTACTCATAAATAAACAAAAGACCCATAACTTGAAGTCACTGACTTTAACAAGATCCCATGCTATTTAATGCAGAACATTTTTACTTCTTGTTTTGCCTCTTGACATTGTTCCATCAACTGATCACGGGGCATAATGACACACAACTCTTTTCACTACCAGTAAAAAAATCAGGCTTCAATAAGTACTGACAAAACGCGACAGAATATTCATTTTATAACAGATTTGATGGCACTTTAACACCATGTTATGTAACACAAGCTGATCCATTGTGCGCCTTTTCGGTACAGCAGGGTTTATAGACACGTAATTGAGTAATACAGATGGAGTGTGCCCCAGCTTGTCCTCACCACCACCACAACCAAAATACACCTGATATTCAGTCATCTCCAGAGACACAGCCTGGTGTCATAAAACTCACACACATGCACACACACTGATAGATAAGCTTGAACTGTTAAACTTTTGGGCTACACTGAAAAATTCAACACATTTTCTTTAAGGCTGACAGATGTTTCATGTCATGGCTGGTACTATTTCTGCATATATCCAACAAAACCACAAATAATCTTACATACTGTGTGTTTACCAAATCTACCAAATATTTCAAAAATCTTCAGTTGATAGGACATACAATTACTATCTTGTGAACCTCAGGAAATGTCCTTGTGGCATTTCACATACACAGTGAATTAAAATTCTAATTTCTCCATGTTGTAGCTATGGCCAGAGCTGCTTTTAGGAGAAACCAAGAGAAAATAACTCCAGCTGTCTACCACCAGTAAGAGGCTGACAAACAGATGTTCTTTATAATTTAAGAGCGTCTTTCCAACAAACCCAATTATGAAATGCTCACTGATCGCTACCTGTTTTCTGTCCCTGCCACTAGCTTCTATTAGCATTTAGACTCCTTCAAGTGTGGACACATGATGTGCATTAGAGTCCAGTATTCACATTCTGATTGTGGAGTATCCCACCTCTCTGCAATAATAAGAATATGTGAAATGATTACTGTTGCTCAACATGAAAAAGTGTTCAAAAGGTTGTTTTTCACAGTTCTTGTGTTTTGGCCAGTATATACTGTAATCTCTCATTGAGCATAATGCTAACAGTCAGGAGAAAAATCGACAGACAAGATGTAACCAATTCAAAGTCTTCCAAGTACTGCATCTAAGAATATCCCCAGCTATTTAAAAAATCTAAAGAAATAACTTATCGGTTATATCAAACCTCCACCCTTGGCTCATTTTCTCTTTCTCCCCAGTCAGCTTTCTTTAATCATCTTTAATCATCTACATGCATGTATATGGCAGATGTTCAATTATTTAATAGCTTGTGGGAATGGATGACAATTAGCCAATAAATTCTCTTTGATTAATACAGATGATGGTTATAAATGATTATTAACTGCAGGTTTCACTGAAGGAGCAACTACACTAAATCTTACAGTAGTTTAAATGTCATTAACTATTGCATAAAACAATTATTTCTAAAATTGCAACTGAGCCATCACACCTGAACTTTTACATATTGCTGTTGTATTAAACAGCGAGTATCACAAACTGTACGTCCCCACTGTTAAACTGTAAGCAGCACACACAATGATCTCTGAATTTCCCAAAAACATGTAATTAGACTTGTGGCGTGAAAATATGCACATTTTTTTGGTCTTTCAGACTGTAAAAGCCTGCATGTAACTGTCATATGAATACGACAGGCATCATATCGTCTATAGTCCCACTAAATGAACAACAATGGTGATGAGCTGAGTTGGATAGCCATCGTGAAAGTGTTCGTTTGGATAAGAGTGACCCCGAGGCCAAATCATTTTCCACTATGAGGCCTGTGTTTTGCTTGCATGATAAATACTTCATGCACTATATCATGCAAAGTCTTCTCTACTCTGGCAGACAATGAGAGGAGGACCTTTCAGCAGCATAAAAGCTCCAGTCAGCAACGTCATAATTGCTTTTCTTACGGCAAATTTGCTTTTACTTTCTCTCAGTTAATGAAATTAAACCAGAACATTCTTCCCACAATCAGCAGTGCAGTAGACCTAAATGTCAGTGGCTGCTGGATTTCTTCATTCAATTTGAGCAAACACCCAGGAGAGAGGGGGTATATGGCATGAATTGATTGACAGAGTTCCATTACAAGGGCTTATCAGACCCCTGTCTGCAATTATCCAGGTTCAGTATGGTGGTGGAATTTGATTTGTGCCGGGATTATAGTCACAAAGATGTGCACAGAAAGGGGTACTGCTCCACATTGTGACTCTTCTATAATTTTCATTAGCATGTTCTCCCCTACTAACACTTGGCATTTACCAGTTTTTGTGAACTGGTGCTATATACTCTGCAAAATCTCCGGTGTTAAATTGACACTAGAAAGTGTCTATATTGGTCCACTCTTTTGAGTGTTAAATGAACACTTTCGACAGTGTTATATTTTTAACAGTAACCTAGTCAGTGTTAAAGATTAACAATGACTAACACTGAGCAGTGCTGATTTGCTAACACTGAAATATTACTAGTATTTTTAGTTATTTTCCAGTATTAGAAAATCAGCACTGCTCAGTGTTAGTCATTGTTTGCAGTGTATGTTCA
>VVHJ01025994.1:14510-33899 GCA_015107715.1 Tylochromis polylepis
TCCAGCAGCATCAGGTAAAGTCACAGAGGTTTGATTAGAGACACAGCCAAGGGTTTGTAATTTGGCATCATTTTAAAAAGTTTAAATTTCTTCAGTATTGAACAGCAGAAATGAGGCTTTGTTGTCTGAGGTCATTTCTGAAAAAAAAAAAAAAACAGCTGCTGACAGCGCTACACAGCTGTAGACTGGTGCGTAATAAGTAAGTGAATAATGCAGAAAACAGAGATTTGAGATGGGAAACTGTTCTTAAAGTACACTGAGAGAGAGAGAGCTGTGCAGGAAGTGTGATTTTATCGTGGTGAAAGCAAAACAGCAAAGGTCAGAGGGGATTAATGATGACGTTTATCAAATGTGAAGCGTAGCTTGGATCTTCTTTTGCTGTTGGTTCAGTGAATTTTGGTCGGAGAGTGACGAAACCTGCAGCATCAGAATCTGTGAGCTGACGGCTTTCAGCCCCGACGGCGTGTCCGTGTACGTGGCGTCACACTGCAAAATCCCCAGTGTTAAACTTACACTAGAAAGTGTCTTTTGAGTGTTAAATTTGTAACAGTAACCTAGTCAGTGTTAAAGATTAACAATGACTAACACTGAGCAGTGCAGATTTGCTAACACTGAAATATTACTAGTATTTTTAGTTATTTTCCAGTATTAGAAAATGAGTGTTGATTTAACACTCAAAAGAGTGGACCTGTATAGACACTTTCTAGTGTCAATTTAACACCGGAGATTTTGCAGTGTGGCTTATTTTCTTATTGATTTTTCAGTTGTTGGGGGGTTTTTTTTGTTTGTTTGTTTGTTTTGTTTTCAGCAGATTTTAATATTTAAATTTAATAATGTCATTGGACCAATGTTGTGCAAGGCAAAAATGACAGATGACAAAATGACAATAGCTACTTCATTATCTGCAGTGTTGCTGACTTTTACACGCTATGTGCTTCAGCGCTCGTGCGACCCACTCTGTATCTTTACATGAACTGCTACTTGTTACTTTTGTAAAATTACCACTTACAGTTGATGGAATAGCAACAAGGAGGAAATATGGCCTGACATGTTGCAACACTGGCATCCTTTTACAGTACCATTCAGTGAGTATACTGCATGGCTAGGTGCCTGATTTTATACACCTATGATAATGGGACTGAAAACACCTGAATTCAAAGATGAAGATGTGCAGCCCAATACCTTTCTCTATGTAATTAGATTTCTTTTTTATTTATTTTTTAATAAAAGCAATATGTTGATGAACCAGACTGCAGTAAGATGAGCTGCTGATGTTTGTCCATCTCTCTCTGGAATTTTTATATTCTTAATTAATGGAGTCAAAAGACTATTTTCTTGCAGAGGGTAGTAAAATGAAGCAAACACATTGTGAGGTTCACACAGAAGAAGCAGAATGGAAGCTCTTTATTCCTTTTCCTACTTCACATGTCTCAATGTGATTTTCTTTTTTTTCTCCTCCTGTTTTCTTGCAGCCTGTGCATTTTTCAGCGACATGTCCTGTGGTCAGCACAATTACAACAGACTGAGGCCAGTGGATGCCTGATAAGCTGGGGAAATAAATGCTTTCAGTCGCAAATGCAACCAATTGTTGAAGGTGAGCCGTTCATCACAAATCACTCAGAGGGAGCAGCATGTGTTCAAATTTGTTCAATGCGGGAAAAAAATGCGAAGAAATGCAGCATCATAAATTTTACAGCATAAATGTAATCTATAATTATCATTCCAAAATAAGAAGAGCTAAAGGAGCTTTGTTTGTTATTTGGGGTATGCTTTTTCTTCCCTGAGGCTTTGTTCCTTGAAGTTCTTTTTTTTTTCCTTATGCATTTCTTAGGTTTTTCTGACTTTGGTCATTACATGTTAAATAATGATATGTGATATGTGGCTGTTTTACTCAGGAAGTAAACAGTCATGCAAAGCGCTTTCAAGGGTAACTGAAAACATACAAATAAGAAAACCCTAAAAGCTGAAATTGAAATATTTTCCACTGTCAGACTTAAATACTAATATATGAAATTGTATTACTGACAGCAATAATCATCTGAAAATCCTACAATGGATGGATGGATAGTAGAGGAGCCCAGGTGTCAGCTATCAGAAACTGAAAGTCAGTGGCAACAGGTTTTATGAAGTGATCCATTAAAAATTTGAAAATCTTAACTCAAATCGTCATCCACACATACAGAGGTGACCATTGGTCTTGTCAAAATTGATGGAATTATGAATGCAGAAGTACCATCAGAATTTCATCAACAATCAGTCATGGATTGGCCTCCCCAGAGCCCAAACCTCAACATTACTGAAGTAGTGTGGGATCATCTTGACAGAGAGCAGAACAAAAGGAAGTCAGCGTCCAAAGAAGAGCTTTGAATGTCCTTCATGTCCTCATAACTTCAGAGAATGACCAGTGTAACCAACCGTCAAAAAAGAAAAAAAAAGAAACTGAGGAAATGTAAATCTTCTGGACTTCATTATTATTATTATTATTATTATTATTATTATTGTTTTGCTTTTGTGTCTTTTGGGTTATTCATTTATTTATTTATTTTGAATTTTTTGTAAGTCCACATTTTTCTGTGTATTTTTATTAACAGGAAAATGTAACCTCGTGGAGCAGGAGGAGGTGTTCTGAACAAGTTTGTTTAGGGCAGCGCAGGACACCAGAGCAGTACTAAATCTGACTCTTAACATAACCCACTGTGTAAAAAAAAAAAAAGTTATTTAGTTAAGTAAAAGAAAGAACTCACACAGCAATCTAGCCACAAACACCCAGATTCTTTGGACACACACACACCTGCAAATTCATACACACTGCTTTATTCAAGTGAAGGCGCTCCATTATATCTTTATTCATAAACTTACATGCACGATCACATCACCGCATTAAGACACACATTCAGTGAAGCAAAAAACACAGCGGCTATGTACTTGCGCATGCAGTCACAACATGCTGAGGGGATGATATAATGGCAACATGCTCGTAGTAAGACACATAGACACCACACGCAAGGCACAAAGATCATCTCTAGAGGCCTCTAAACAGAGAGGAAGCAAGAACGAATATAAAATGTAAATTTTTGTCTTGCTACATAAAAATGCAGCCAGCACAGACAAAATGTATTTCCATAATGACTCTGGCTTGGTGTGCATATGGGGCGTTAGCTTCCCCTCGGCAGGCACTGCATGTGAAATGAGCTGCTGCTCCGGCTGCCTCTTTCATGAACTCTCGAGGGTTTGTCTGTCCACTAGCTCTTGCTGCTCTGACATTAAACCCAAAAGCTCTGAGGCAGACAGGTGGGCAACTTTATTCAACATTCATGGTGCCTGTCTATCCAAATTTCAAGTTGACTGGATGAGGTGTGTTGCATGCTACTGCTGTGTGGCGCTGAGTACATGTAAAATATTTGTGGGTGGAATGAGAGCACATGATCCATTTATGTTAATAGTGATTTGATGCTATTTGTGTCTTCAGAAATATTTAAATGATAATGACTAGAATGCAAAGTTTGTCCTCTTATTCCCTGGTTATAGAAAGTTTGGTTTTGGGAGCGTTTAAGGCTGATTTAAAATCAGCTGTCTATTTACTGTGATGCTTAATTTAGCAAACATGCTAAGATGTGGAGTAGTATTTCCTTGCTTTAACAGAATTCAATCTATTCGTAAGTATCCAAGCTCAGCTCCTCGTTGGCTCTATTGTTATTATTGGCAGATGTAAAATGCAGTGTGAGTTCAATCCCCAAATAACCCTCATAGGTGTTCTTAGTTTTACGAGTGATGAAGGAACGTTCTGCTGTTTGTTGCAGTAATTAGCAGTAAATTTTGTGTCGCAAACGTTAATAAATCAGTTAGCATGCTTGATTTCAATATTCTCCTCCTTATATTTTGTACCTTAAGAAAGGAGCTCCCAAAAATACACAGACTTCAGGGTCAGTTGCAAAACTCTCTGACCTCTTACACACCATCTTGTCGCTGCTCACTCTCTTTGTAAATACATAGAGTACTGTTTCTTTACCCAGGCACAATGTCTTAGAAAATCTAGCACTATATTTTCTAATCTATAGAGATTTTTCTGGCATTTCTCAGGCATCACATAGACAGGTGTCACCTTGCTCATGATAAATAGTTTTTTTGTTTCGTTTTGTTTTTTAAATCTTTGTATGCAGTGTTTTTTTTAACAACTTATAGCTACATGAGTTCAAGGTTTATCAATTTTTCTTATTTATTTTTATCTTTATTTACAGTGCAATATTAAAAGTGAAGGTAAATTGAGATGGGGCGGATCTCATGACCACAAGAGAAATGCTGCTGTTTAATGCATGCTTTACTGGAAAAGTCAATAGTGTTGCTTTGCTCATCAATAAAGTCATTTCCACCAGGCCAGCAGCTTTCGTTACACAGAATGGTGAATAATTATATGAGGTTGATAATATTGACAAGACAGTTGTGCTGCAGATGATGCAGGAATTAGAAAAGTGAAAGGGATTGCTAAATAACTGACAAAAATAAATCAGTTTATCATTATGTTTTTAATATTCCCTTCAAAATGCAAATACATAGTATTATTATTGCCATGTCTTTATTTTTGAAATGCTAGTTTTGCACCCTTCTTTTTTGGCATATCTGAACTGATTCAGAGTTTCTTGGCCTTTAAACATGTTGGGTGTTTTATGGCCTTTGCATCAACTCAACCATTCGTGCTTTGCAGTGACACACATGGGGAATAAACAGCTCAGCAGAGCTTAGCACGAAGGTGCAAAATTTGGCAGAGAAGCTTGGGAGAAAGAAGATGGGAAAAAAAGGGTTCTTCAAATAAACCCCGCTAATGAGCTGGTGAGAGATTTACATAGCCTGATGACTAAGGATCCTGGGTAATTACCCGTGTGCAACCTCAAGGTTTAAGCTGTGATGAGTATAGGTCTGGTGACAATCCCAGCCAATCAATCGCTGCCTTGGGGAGGTCAACAGGAACAGCACCTCCCCCGGTTTAACATCAGTTTATCTGTTGACTTTTGCAGTACAGCTTCAGCTCACCCGTGGCTTTATGAATAATTTCTTCATCATCTCTCAAGAGGACAGGCAGCATTAATGCAGATGCAGACACACCTGAACTAATCCAGGATTTCAATGTGTTAAAAGCATTAGAATGGGACTTTTTTTTTTTTTTTTTACCCCACAAAGCAGTGATGTATTGTTTATGACAACAGTGAAAACAAGCATTTCGTGGAAACCTTGGGTCTAAATAGAAAATGCAATCAAGCAGCAAGTTAAAGCTGAAAATGACGTTGCATCTCAGCTAAACATTCTATTTTGTAAGATTTCTCTGAAAAAAAAAGGATGGGAAAAAAAATGAAAATCAGCAACACTGAGAAATATGTAATGTTTCCTGAAAGCAGGATTTCACTTCAGGGGCTAAACATGCACTCAACTTCTAAACCTGCATGTTTTCCATGACATTACTAAAGCCATTCAAGGACTTGACTTCATTTTGAGTGAAAGCATGTCAGATTTGATTGATTGGAATGATATAATGCTTGCCTTGGGTACTACATGACCGTCATGGAAATAGGTTGACAGCTGGAGCAGATACTTTATCAGACTTATACAAACGGATTTATCTGTGGCGCCTTGCCCATGATTGTATTAAAATATGTATTGAAGCTTTGAAAGAACCCAAGTGTCAGAGTGGAGGAATTTGCATTGTCTTTAACTATGACAGTGGTGGCAGGGAAATTAAGGTTCTGTAGCTTGGTACACACGTTGCCTGGAGATGTGTGTGCAAGGATTTTCTTGAGTTCAATTTAAGGCTAAAACTTAAAGTTGCAAGAAGTCCTCAGCTATGTGATCATGCCTTGAAAGCACAGGCAGATGATAAGTAGTGTTCAAATGAATATTAATGCAATTTAGAATGAATGCTTAAAAGGTGCTTCTCCCTAATTACTCACTGTATCAATAACTATCACAGAATACCTGTAAACTACTTAACTGCTTCTCAAGAGAAGAAGAATTTAAGGACATTAATCAAGGATGAATTTCAAGAGTCACAAACAGATGTTTCCTCTTAATACGGTTTTATTTACAGTATCAGTCCACAGTCTACAGCCTTTTGAGTCAAAACAAAGCTTTCACATAGTTATGTGCCTTGTGCTCTGCTCACCCAACTGATTTTTTTTTTAGATTTCTTAACAATACAAGCTGTTGAGAGGGTCTTACATAAGAAACCCAGGAAGATTTATGCTTGGTTAAAAGTGCACAAAAATCCCATATTTTCCACCATGCTTACTGACATTCACTGAAACATGGCAAACAACGGCTTGCATGCCGACCTGTGGTCACTGCAAATCTCCTCTTGCACCAGATCAAATAAGAGCACGCACACACCACTCAGAGCACTTTGAATAGTATTAGTGGTGACAGTTCTTGCCACAGAGGTAACAGTTATTTTGGTTGTTCAACAGTCGTCTCTGTATAAAATGAGCGCTCCACTTTTCATTCTTCGGGGGGTGGGGGACTGCATGCTGGGCCTGTGAATCAGCCTTAAATTTGTAAATGATACTGCTATCAAGGGCTGTTTATTTTGAAGTGATTAATAAAAGGGAAGTATTGCACCATAGGCAGATCCATTCACATGCTGGGAGACACAGCTCAGCACAAACAGCAAATATTGCATTCAGTGAGCACTCCTTATCTTTCTCAAAAATAAAACATAAACACAGGGTCGGTATCACATCGTCCACCCAGCATGAGACTGCTCTGTTTTGACTCTTGCCTTCCACTGGTGATAAAAGACCCCCATGTGATTACAATTTCACTGTTGAAAGCCTTCAATAATTCATGGTTACGCATTCATACAACCAGTGGTGCTCTATGTCTCCACTGGTTTTCCCCACAATCCCAACGTCATCTACCTTCTGTCCTTCCTCCCATCCTCTATCTGTCATGTCTACAGAACATCCATCCATGCTCTGACCTCTGCTGTAAATCTCCACGCCCAATGCTGACACCAGGCGGTGTAGGCAGGTCACTGGGTGATGAGAGGGAAATAAAACAATAGCTTTTATGGCTCTAGAGGAAGAAGTGGTAAAGCTTGGAAAGCGTTACACTTGATTGGAGTAAGTCACATTTACTGACTGCTGATCTCCCACTCCATTAGTTGCAGCACATAAATGTCATTAATCCACTGCATCTCCACCCAGGCTGCCTGAAAGTGGACAAACACAACAAACTGACTCCAGTAGACATGGGAGGAAGTTCAATTTGGAAAAATATAAACTAACTCACATTTTAAACTAGCTTACTTATTATGCCTTAAATGCTGTGCTGCTGCTGCACCACAAACACACATCCTCCACATTGTGAGGTTAACCTCGTTTCAATATAGAGCTACTGTGATGCTGAACACAATAGTTGAGCATGAAGCCTTCTGAAAATTAAGGCCTTTTCACAACCCTCACAAGCAGTGACCTGGAAGGCTGCTATACAACACTAAATGAAGTCAGGGATATATAGTGTGTGACAAGACTCAGACTACCAAACAGACAGCAAGTCATCTATCAAATGTGCCAAATGCAAGATAAATGCCTGTGCAAGAGCCTGCCAAATACACATGATGAATCTGCATGGCATTAGCAAGAAGTATGCTTCAAACATATGGCAGCCTCCAGACAAAGACCTCTTGCAGTGACTGCAGCAGGAAAGTGAAACGCTCTGATCTCTGCTGGGGTCACAACAAGATGAGTCTGATCTTGGTCGAGCCAAGCAATAAGAATGCTTTGCACGCTATCAAATAACAATCTACTCTTTAAATAATAACTCCTTGTAATTTAGTGTCACATATGACAACAATAGGTCTTTGTAACACTTTAATTGAAATGATTTTATAATATTATATATTTATCAGACATGCATGATGCCAACCAGAGTCAGAACACAACAGAAATGCCCTTCGCTGTGTCTAAATATAATGCTAGAAAATAAACAGCACACACATGCACAAAAACATTGCCTTAATATAACTGTAATTCAGAGGGTGCCTGCAGAACTAATCCCCAACAGGTCTTTAAAAACAGTAAGAAGGAAATGGAAGATGAAATGAAAGAAGGCTAAAGCCTGACTATACCAAAAATGACTATTTTTGGTGCTGAATTCATTCAGCAATAAGAATGCGACATTGTCATGATGGGCTTTTCAGGAAGTGGACGTATTCTCAACTCAGCAGCGCTGAAGGCTGTGTCCTTGACAAGTACACTTAATTAAAGTCGCAATCAGCTGTTGACTGCTTCCCCTGCCTCATCAATAAAGCAATTGAACCTCCATGCTAGGGCACCTGTCTCTTCATGTTAACTCCTCTCCTCCAAGCTGGATTGTCGGCTCATGTATCTCTGAAAAACCTGAGCTTTATTAATATTACAATCCCCTAAAAGGTAGGACCATTTCATTAAACTGGACTCATTCTGTATTTCCAGTATTATAGGGGTATAAGAATTATGTGTTTTAAAACAAAGAGCGATGGTATACAAATTACAACTTGTCTGCACAGCATGTTGTCCCAGCCAGTAGAATCCACGTCTTATTGATGGCATGAATGCATTACTGCTAACATCTTAAATTACAGTTTATGAATACCACATATTGAAATTTTTTTGGCAAAGCACAAAAAGTTTTTCATTTGCACATCTTCTCTCTGTGTCAGTCTCACTTAGATCAACAGCCTTCTGATGTTGATCTAGGTGTCATTCATCAAACTCCATGAGCACATATAATGGCGCAATTATATAAACAATGATTGGCAGCCTAAATAACATCATATTTGTGAAGAACCTTTCAAAAGGGTGTATATTTGCATAAGCAACACGGATTAATGTGATAGTCAAGCAGCTGCTCTCACCAGGAGGCCTGAACGATAACAACTTTCAGTGATTTGGTGTAATCAGGAAAACTTTCTGTTTTGAGGTTAAATTTGAGAGAATCTGAAAAGAGGAAAGAGGTGACGAGGGGAAGGTGAACTCAGTCAGAAGAGACACTGATACAAATTCACACCCATTAAATTAGAAAATAAAACCATTTGAGTTGTTAGCAAACTGTATGCACTTCTAAATCCAGAGACAAATTTAAACACACTATGAAATCATTTCAAAGCATCTCAAATTTAAGATTTTTCAATCACTTAGATGCTAACAGATGTGGCCTGTACTGAACTGCTAAATAGTTAAAACTGGTCGATTGGAGACAGAGACCTTTAGTAACAGTTGACAGAAAAAAGCAATAGCAAACACTCCGGCTGAACTTTTTTCCAGCTCCCTAGAGAACCACACACACACACAACAGAAAGGTAAACCTAAATAGATTTTTACCTCTGCTGTATTTTTCCACCAGACATTAGACACAGCTGGATGAAAATGTTTTTGAGGCAAAAGGACAATGTCAAAAAGTATTGATATGACTGAGCCAAAAACGCACGACCTGATTAATTTAAAATGTGAGGAAAAAAGAATGAATGGAAACATTTAAACTTAATTTAGGGCTGTATTTAGTATATCTGTGTGACACATTTTCATTATAGATGGTTCACAGTTGAGTTTCTTCGCTTTTTTCACTGGCGGGAAGTTGGATATTTTGACTTTTGGTTGTCAGGCCTTAAAAGTGTCGTATATCTCTGTGTATTTGTGTGCTCAGTGCACCTTACATCACACTCTTTGAAAGACCCTTCGACTGAAACCTCAGCCATTCTCCCTACAAGAGTATTAAACCTGTAAAATGTCTGACACATTTCTATTTGACAGTTTCTTCCTTTCTTTTGGCATTTCTAATTTGAACCAACTGAAGCAGGTGTCACTCTCCACCAATCCAGACTCTCAGCCTGGCTTTTCATTACAGGGTCCTGGATTGCACTAGGGTGTGAGATAAATTGGTTATGTCTAAAGTCAAATTATATCCAGGTCTTTGCAATTCAATTCACTTATCGAAAAGAGGAGCGGAAAAAAGCTGCTAAAAAGGAATGTTCCAAGTTGCTGCTTTTGCTAAAAGATGGATTCACAAAGAGTGAAACTCATGCCAGATTGCCTGCCAATTTCTGGTCTAGACATGAGCAAAGAGTTCTTTCACTGCCATTCATGTAATGCTTGACGGCAAAAGGAATGGTTTCAAAAAAGAACAGCCACATATTTTTCAGCAATTATCTGAAAACTACAAGGCTGCTTTTGAAAGCCATCAATACTTCAGACTGATATAGACTGTTGTCTAAATGTATTTTCCAGCTGTGTTATTCAAAGTGTTTGAAATTAGGCTAAATACCTGTCTCTCTCCTCAGTTTGATTATATTACACTGGAGTTCCATTATATGTACATTTGTATGTTTATTTAGTGACAGATTGGATTTTAATAAGAATTTAATGTTAATCTTGTAAGCTTTGCTCTATTTTAAGACATTAGAAGTGGTTGTCAATTTGTCAGTTGGTCAACTGGCAAAGGATATTCCAGGTATCCAGCAGGCTTAATGTATTTAAAAATGCTTTAATTGCTGAAATACTGGATTGAAAGTTATCTTAATATTAACTGCTGAAGGTTGTGGTGAATAAACACTTTTTTCATATTAATCTTTACAATTTTGGTAGAAGTTTGTATGGATTTATTTTGAACAATTTTTAAATGACATATCTTTTATTTAGTTTTAGATTTTGCTGCATTTGTATAACAGTCTAGCACAGGGGTGGGGAACTCCAGGCCTCAAGGGTCGGTGTCCTGCAGGTTTTAGATCTCACCCTGGGTCAACACACCTGAATCAAATGATTAGTTCATTACCAGGCCTCTGGAGAACTTCAAGACATGTTGAGGAGGTAATTTAGCCATTTAAATCAGCTGTGTTGGATCAAGGACACATCTAAAACCTGCAGGACACCGGCACTTGAGGCCTGGACCTCCCACACACCTGGTCTAGTGTGTTACACACAGGTACAGCATTTTTTTTTTTTTGCTTTAAACGCTTCCATCAATAACAATGTCAATATTAAGATTCCTATGTGTTAAGTACAGTTTACTCTATCCAACATCGTAATTTAGCATGTGATCATTAGCTTCAGAACCCCAGCACTGCTGAAGCTTACAGGAATCTCTTTCCTTTTGCTTTTAGTCAGACAATATGACAGTAAATAGAAAATAACTGGATTATCAAACTGATTACATTTTGTTCTGAGAGAGGGCATTATTGTCTGTACAGATCTTTTGATCATATAAAAATTGTCAATATGTTTAGTTATAAATATGTCATCTTCTCATTTGAATGTAAGAAAAATAATTATATCTAGTAGTCTTCATCCTGAATGGACAAAGGCTCTAAATACAGTTACAAATACAGTAATTCAATCAATCAAATCCAATTCACTCGTGGTTGACTGGTCAAGCAACCAAAATTGAAACCTCTCAAACCTCATAAGCATATAGCTAGAATGGTAGTAAAATGTAAGACTATGCAGCAGTCTATCGTGTGGTGGGGTGTGTGTGATTTTTCTTTCAGCAGCCCAGGGACAGGGTCAGATTACTGCTAGTCATAGATGAAATTTTATTCCAGAATGTCATTCTGTGAATATTCGTGTCTAATGCAAAATTGCATCCCTGGGAAATCAGTTGAAAAAGTGAGATTTCTTTTAAACAATGCTGGCCCAATATTATGTTACTGTGTCCAGTACTATAATTGTATTCCTGGTTTGCTTGTGTTGGATAGAAAACTAATGCTGCTGCTACAACAAATTAAAACGATGAAACTGCATGGAGCAGGGAAAAAAGGAATTGGGAATCTCTATAAGTGACTCTGTATAACCCTGCAAGCAACCAGTGTGACAATGACAAATACAAGCAATCTCTAATTGTCTTGAGTGCCAAATGTCAAATACAAAGGTACCATGGAGACCAGTAGTAAATGCTGTCAAACGGAACATGTGCTAGTGTTTTGTTTTTTTTTTAAAGATGGAAATCTCTTACTGCTGCTGGAACTTTTAGTGATAATATTACACTGTACTACACAGCTGATGTTTTACTTTAACAGCTGCAAGGGGTGTTCCACTTATGTGTGCCTATCAGTCATGGAAGTGACTCTCTCTAGGGCACAAGTGATAGCAAAGCTGACACTGAACTCTTATGCCACCAGTTCATGACTCATGACCCGCTCAAACTCATGGCCTTGAATGAGTTGTGGAGCTCAACGGTCCCTAAAAGGATTCAGTAAATGATGAAGTCATGCCTGGAGGTTGTGAAGGACACAGTGAGAGTTTTAGTGGTGAAACTGGACCAGACTAGAAATGGGGAGCTTTCTGCACAGCTAACCCTAAGCTAAACCTACAGACTGTCATCTATTGTCAGTGCCAGGGTAGCTTATTGACAAGCCCATTGATTTCCTGATTAATGGACCTCTCCGCCATCTGCATTTACTGCTTCCAACATCATTTTAATGTGAGCATGATCAATACCTCCATCAACATTGAGAATATCCCGCCGTCAAGCTGCGGGGAATTTGTCTGGGCATATGTTCCCATCAGATTGATCATGGTGAGGTCTGATAGGGCATACAGTATGGGTGAAACAAAAGATGAGTTAAATGTGAATGAGGCACATAATATTTACGAAATAACTGTGAGTATGACAGTGAATACTCAGTTTCATGTTCATAATAAAGATGAACACTTGTGAGGGATACCATGCAAGCAGTTCTACCTTGGTGGAGTGAGCTGTTTCCAGTTTAACCTGATTTGGTAAATGCAGTGAAATGCAAGTGTAATGAGATCTAGAGAAGGTGTCAAAAGGAGAAATTCTGTATTGTAAAAGGAGATTTAATTAGATAGTTCCCTCCTCTTATAAAACCCCACTTCTTTTAAGTTGTTGCCTACACAGATATATTATTACCTTATAAACTGGCTGTTTGGGATTTGGGATTTAAGGCAATGCCCTGGGCCAGATTTACAAGGTCTGGTCAAGGCAGGAGTAATTACCTCATTAGTCAGAGTCCACTTTTACTCACCTCTAAACACTTCATAATATTTCTGTAGACTGTTTCATTTTAAAAGTGAGAAAGGGAACTTGTGGCACCAGGATAAACTGTTAGGAAATTTTGATGACATGTAACGATCTGACAGATTTGCTCAGTGATTAGCAAAAGGTAGAAATTCAGCATTTTTTTTTTTTTTTAGCAGAGTGTCTCTTTCCCTCTGAGGTTTTCCAGCAGTGTAAAGTCATGCTGTACCTAGAAAATTGAAATGAGCTAGCCAGAAAAAAATTTGTGTCTTTGCACTGTTGACTCATACTAAAGGCATAAACTAGAAAACAATGACATATTACGAATTTCCCTATCAGCTACAGTTAAACAGGGAAAGACTTCAAATGTTTTTTTTAAACTTTTTTGATTTTTAAATAAAACAATGAGATACAATGCCACATCCAAAATAGCCTTGAATATATAGGCCTGCCTCACTGCATATTTATAGGTTTCCTTTAGGGTTTCCTGCAGCATGTTACATATTGCTATATTAGTGTGTACAAAACCAATTTGGGATTTCTAAAGAGTAAAATATGTTGCAGTCATCCACAATCACATAACATATTGCTCATAACTTCTCAGGTGCCAGTACTGTTACTGAATATGGATTTAAGCTGCCAATTAGACCAAACTTCCATAAGGTGTTGTTTTTTCTATATTTACAGGCGTGATTATGATCAAGCCAGCACGTAATTTTGACTGACGCCACCCACCAAACATATCATCGCTTAGTAATCCAGAAATTTTGCAGAAACTGTTAAAAATATAGAGCACATCAATCTGTGGCAAACAAAAAATGTAACTATTTTTTAAACCAGGCTATTCATTGTTTTTGAAGGTGAAAAGACATCATTAACGCAAGCAGCATGCTGAAAAAGGCAAAGGAAGAAGAAGAAATTGTGATGATAATAATAATAAAAAACCTCATGGATCCTTGGACTTTATTGAGACCTAAAGGCTTTCCATCAATATTTTATGGCCAGCAGGAGCAGATCATATATTGAGAATTTCAGCTAACTCACATTAAAGTCGGGAAAACCAGGGAAGAATATTCTTACACTTGATAATGCCTCCTTGTGGCAGTGGTCAAACTGCCCTTCCCTCAAACTCCATCACCTGAACTCCAGTAAGCTGTCAAAAAAGACAAAGGCCTTTTCTGGATGACCACCGCTAACATTCAGTAACTAGTAAGAAAAAAAACAACACACCAACAACTTATTTTATGACTGTCATCATTTCAGCCTTGGAAAACTTCATATGCCGTTTTAAACCTCAATCATAAATATTAACAATGTTTCTCACTGGTTCATTGCAAAAATATTAGAAGATACAAAAGATTACTTTACTGACCTTCAATGCTGGCTAAACTGCTTTTGGACTGCTCTAAAGTTATGAGATTCTCTCGTGTTTATATTGTGTGGCACACATTCTAGTATAAATATCTGAATAAAAAGATGTCACTGCCAGCAAAGTTTGATACATAGTGGTAATTTAAATACATTTCATCCCCCCCCCCCAAAAAAAAATGTAGTGGCAACTGCAATATCTACTACTCTCAGGCACGGACTTAACTGTCACATTAGTTTTGCCATCTGGTATAAGCCATATCTATATTTTAACAAGGTGTTTTGTAAGACCTTTAAATTTCTTAGGAAACTGGCAATATTGCGTTGTACACATTAAACACATTACAACTAATTACAACTGTACATCATTTTACAAGCTAAAATGATGTACAGCTAACAAGACTAAGAGTGCAAAGCAATACCAGCAGTTCTGTGAAACTGCACTGACTCATGGCCTAAAGGCTAATTTTTGCATGTTAAAATGCTCCAGTGCTAATCATAACATGCTGATGTTCACACTCTTGTTTTAGCTTTACAGTAGAAACCTTTTCTTATCACTATCCTTTTTGTCCCAATGATATTGGTATTAAAAATCGCACAGATATTATAAATTCTTGAGGGGGGAGAAGTAATAATTGCACCAGAGTTCAATGAAATCCATCCAGTAGTTGTTTTATTTATTTATTTATTTTTATCACTTTTTACCAATCGGTGCCATTTTAGCCCAATTCAAGTGCAATAGGGAAGGAACACAGTTACATTAACATACACACAACAACACACTGAAATTTCATGGGAAATGTTGAGCTTCTGTTTTAACATAGACCTAACATTCTTAGACACTGAAGTCTTCTTTAAAACACTTTCTCAACCTGAGCCACCCATTTTCTTTACAGACTTGTGATATAAATGCAATAACATAAACTTTACATATTAATTTTTAGGTTTTCACTGGTTAAATGACCTGGGTTTTTTCCCCTATTTACATCACATAGTGTACATTTAAAATGATATCTTGAAGCGAGAACCATATTTTGTGTAGATAGATGCTTATCATAGTGCCATACATCACAGACAACATACTAGCTTGCAATAACCCAGCAAACCCAGAGCCAGGCCACTGGGTGACAAATGTGAGAGTGAAGGGTTTGAATGTACAGATGAATGATCCTGACGATTACCCAGGACTGTAATAAAACACTATGTCAAGTCTAATGTTGTTACCATTTCATTGGTCTGCCATAAGAGGTGGTCTTTGACTTGTCTGATTGCTTACATTAAAAAAAAAAAAAGAAATATCTGGATCCTGGTTTGGATTTGTTACAAAATTAAAACCAACAAGTTAAAGAAACTGATGGTAAGGGAGGTTGTGTTACAAAAAACCCCCAAACTAATCTAATTTAAAATATTATTTCCATGGGAACAACAGTGTTCAAACATAGTAGGACTGAACAGGTGCAGTGTGTATCACTGAGAGTACACTTAGATCACTGCTGTAGAAAATAAGGCATTGATGTATTGTTACTAAACTAACGCTTATATATAAATTGTGTGTAAATTCCTATTTTTATGCTAGCTACAAATAATGCTCCTGTAATTTTTATGTGCTTCTCTGTGTGTTGTGGTGCCTTTGTGTGTGCCGTAGTTGTCTCAAAGTTATTACCCTGTCATACATTTAAGCACCATCATCCATCAGGATAAAATTTCTAGACAGTTTCCAGGCTAATTCAAATTGTCCAATGATTTATGTGATTAAAGTGACAAATCATAACTGACAGCGAGAACAAAAATGCAGCAAATTTATATGTAATTTCCTAATTTCCCCCCCAAGTTATTTGTTTTGTGGTAATTCTCTGGGTTGTGTTGATGCAAAAATCCTGCACAGCACATGTTTCAGCGCACAATGCCACACAGAGATCAGTATCGTTCTGTCAAACTGTTTGCTTTCTGTCAAGCTCTGATTTGATGCAATAGGGCTTTTTCGGTCTCCCCGGAGATTTGATATAATCCCAAACTTCATTCAACTCCAAATATCAGTTGTTAAAGGCATCGAGGAATTTCACTTTTTTGTCATTTTAAATCCTACTCCTTTTCTGCACTTAATCCCAAGTGTGCTTGTGGTGCTAACCTTTCATATTGATTTTAAGCCAAATAGCTGAAAAGGTCTTTATGGAAGCAGCGTATGATGGGAAGCCAACTTGGTTCCCATTCGTAGAAAGCTTCTGAAGCACAGAGAGGCTCCCTTGAAGCAGCCATGGTTGTTGAGCTGAGCATTCGTAGAGCCTTGCGCCCGAGGCCATTCTTCTGAACAGCTCTCATCTCTGGCTTCCACAGAGAGGGGCCTGATGGAAAGCTTCCAGGTGACAACTGTGGAGGGGTGGCAGAGAGAAAGAAACTCTCACCCACCAAGACGTCTTCTTCCACTCTTAATTTGACTACTGAATTTACCACATCAAATGGAAATGGCTGAATTTCACACACACGGTATGTAAAAACTGAAATATTACATTCAATAAAGTTATAAGAGTGTTTTAAAATATTTAAGGGATGGATGTGTTTGCCCCAATTATTTTATTTTAATTAAATTAAAATAGGATTACTTTTTTCATGAGACACCGGACCAGGAAGAAACGAAGTTTCAGACAGGACAATACAGCAATTATTTAAATTTATTTATTTTGTAACCATTTTGTCTTCTAAAGTTAATGGATATATAACAAATGAGAGAAAACAGTCACAGTGCTTAATTCCATTAATCATAGAAAATAGATTCAAAAGTGATTTGAGATCTCACTATTGAACAAAATAACCATGATTCTGAATTTTGTCAAAATCACAAAGTTCTACAAAAAAATATAATGGCAGGCACAAGTATAAAATTAGGTAAATAACATAATCTAAAAAAAACAATAAAATTATATATGATGGTTCAAAGAAATAAACATTGAAAGCTACTGCCAGTAATAAGGAGGGAAAACATTTAAAAGAAGGACGATTAAAAAGGAGTATTATTTGACATTAATTAACATTACTAAAACAATGTCATCCTTGATTGTCAGTCATATTGGACTCTTCTAATCATTTATTTTGTCCATTAGATTCAGAGTCTTTTCAGTTGTCTAGATACCCCTTTTCTCACCAGCATTTTCTATGTAGCAGTCTAATTAGATGTCACTTTCTTTCTACTGTCTTATTTAGATAGAAAAGAGCACTGACTCCTCTCTAAACTTCCTTCAGAGGTTTAAGCTTCTTACCACGCCTCTGAGAGTAAGCACAACCACTATATGGAGGAACCTCAAATCTCTACCCTAAGCCCAAAGCCATATGTGAGGACTGGATAATGACTTGACTATTAAAACAAAAGCACTGCCTTCTGGCTTAGCGTCCTTCTAACCAAAACAGTCCTATACACCATTCACATTACTGATGAGTCTGCACCAATTCACCTGTCAATCTACTTTACCCTCACTCATGAACAAGACCTCAAGATACTTTAACTTCATAAGGAAAATGACTCCCAGTCAACTTTGGAGTTATTGACCATCTACACTCTGATATCAACTCTATGTCTCTTTAGGCTATAAATTGTAAACTGTTAATTTAAGCAGAATGAGCATTCTTCTCATAGGATTTTGGTAAAGACACTCCCACCACTTATTGAACAGGTTCTGGCTGTGCCAAATCAAACTAAGACAAAAAAAGGATCATTTGTAATATTAAATCAATGGGAGGACAAAACCAAGACAGTGTCTTAAACCATAGATAGGGCATCACACATGACATCGCTCCTAGCTCTGTGATCAAGACACAGGGCCATATGTGACCCTGCACTGACCAAGACAATGAGGTGCACAACTGCAGGGCTCCTCCAAGAACTCCTCCATCATCTCACACTTTCATGCCAGAGGTCCAAGATGTGTATTGCGCCAGTTGAGCGCTTTCAAGCTGTCTGCGATCCCATTTCCTACTTTGTATTCCCAACCAGATTGAAAGAGAATAGACACATGCCATTCATCGTTAACTTTTACTGTGACACCTTTCAAAGACTTTAGCCCAGTCTTTACCTCTTAACAAGTATTTGGTACTGGTTGCCTTACTCTTAGAAATCCATATATTGTATAAAATGTAGGTGATATACTGAACTGTTTATAATTCCATCAATTCAACTGAAAGAAAATGATGAATATATCTAGCCTCACATGAGACCCCCTACTGGCTAATGCCATTGTAACCCTGACATTGTAACCACCACTTTGAGTAACTTCTTCGGCCTTTAGAGAACGCTCAGCTCTGTACATCCACACCAAACTACCTCTTCAACCTTGAATGGAACCATTCACAACCAGAACTACTGCTGCACCCTCAGCATTGCCTCAGCCATTACCCCACAAGTAAGCAATAATAATAATAATAATAATAATAATAATAATAATAATAATAATACATCAAGCCATTCTGTCCTTATCGGGGTTGCAGGAGGGCTGAAGCTTATCTCAGCTACGAGAGGGTGAGAGGTACACCCTGAACAGGTCACCAGTCTGGCACGGGACAAACACGGAGAGACAGACAATCATTCACACTCACATTCACATCTAATGGAAATTTCAAATTACCAAAAAAAAAAAAAATCCCCAAAACTTAATGTATTGTAAAAGTTGGTAGAAAAGATATGATGTATCCAAATCCACGCATGATAAACTAAGAAACTTAAATCTAAAATTAATGCAGGGCATGACTTGCAAAACCCATTTAAGTAGCCAGATAAGTTACAATAAGCAAAACCAAAATCAGGTGATATAATCATTAAAATAAAATAAACAAAATGACAGCTGTTGCAACAAGCTGCCACTTCACTTATCTCACCCCCCCACCCCATCACACACACACACACACACACACACACACACACACACACACACACACACACACACACCCAGCTTTACATTATAACACTGTAATATTACGTCTCTCTTCCATTCATCTCCTCTAAAAAAAAAATGACATTTAAATGTCCTGTTCAAGTAT
>VVHJ01026001.1:0-25609 GCA_015107715.1 Tylochromis polylepis
CACACTCTCTCGCTCCCCCTCACACACACACACACACACACACACACACACACACACACACACACACACACACACACACACACACACACACACACACACCTCTCTATTTTCCTCTCTCACCAGCACAGCTCTTCCTACTACATTGTTCAGGCTGTTGCTATGGAAACTGGAGCAGCTGCTGAGTGGCGGACACGAGAGTGAGGCTTTTATTTGTCTGTTAGTAGTCTGTGTATTTCTGCCCTAGTGTGTGTGTATGAATGCAAATGTGTGTCTACCTTTTGTTGCGGTCTGTGTGTGGCCCCGGCGCCTGATATCTCCGGTGTTGTGCGCTGCCTGCCACGATGCCAGGACAAGGCTGGATACTGTTTACCAACATAGGCCACATGGCTCTGCCCCTCCCCACCTCCTCTTCCCCCTTTTCTCTCTCGCTCTCTCCTCCTTCCTTCTATGCATCCTGTGTTGGGCCTTAGCCCAAATATGCGCCTTTCACAAGTCTGTTCAGGCGCTCTCTGGAGATGGCTGAAAGAGAAATCTGTTGCCACGGTCTGTATAGCCATTTAGCACAGCAGAGTGTTCACAGAGGGTATAAGAAAGAGAAAGAAAGAGAGAAGGGCACTAATACAACATAAAATACACACTGCTGATGAATTGCAGTAATCCCTTTAAAAAGATAGATAGGACAACATGATCAATGATTGTTTCTCTTTCACCAAAAGTGATATATTACTTCCTTTCCAGAACGAACACTCCAGTGTTTAATTTTTCAGAAGCACAATTGTCATTCAGCTACTTGCAGAACCAGAATGATCCTAAGGTATGAGGCCTATGTGATAGACAGGGGTATATGAAGACAGATGACTTTGTTTTGGAGTTGAGACAGTACAACACTGAGCCTCTCAGTGGGGGAGTGGCACTGGTGGATTACATAACAGGGGTCTGGTGTCTTTGTGCATACTAACTGTACATGTGTGCGTACAGGACAGGAGTCCCTGTGTGCGCGTGCATGTGTGCGTCCTCTCATGGGACGTCCCCTTACCATCTGCCTAATGACTTATCCTGCCTGGTTATAGGATAAAAACAAGTTCATGGACAATAACACAGAAAAATAAATGGGGGTAAAAAGAAAAACAACATATCATGGCCGACAGAGGCTGTTTGGTTCAGATGCTAAGATTAACTTTTATTTCACCTCATAGTGTTCAGCGCCAAATTTTCTGCCAGTATACATACTGAATGGCTCAGCTATGCACATGCATTGCTTTACATACTTCTTCTTGAATCTCAGATTTTCCAGTTGCAATTAAGCAACCTTTTTCCTTAACTACTTATCCAACCTGACATTAGTGGGGTTGACATTACAGCTGACATTGGGGGAGAATAAGGGTACACCCTTGACAGGTCACCAGTCCATCACAGGGCTAACACAGAGGGACAGACAGCCATTCACGCTCCCAGCTAAGCTATCTGTTCTCTAAAATGAGGCTAATTGTTTTAGAAGAGAGCGGACGGTCGGGGAGTAGCCATCTTCTCTGTTAAACAGACATATGGCCATGGCTTTTCCCTGATTAATATCCATTATCTCTCTTCCCGCTGACTGCCTGGCCAGAACTGCTCAGACACAGAGACAGATACACACACACACACACACGATGCAACTCTAATGGGCTTACACCCCACTGAAGGATGTGCATTAAAGCTACACAGGAGATAGTGTGGCATGATGCGGGTTTGTGTCATCTACTTTGAGATCTTCATTACCCCTGCCATTAACACTAGCCACAACATTTCCACTGTGCTGTAGGACACCAGATCTGTATTCAATATATTAACCTTCCCATATGTAGGAATACAATAACGTCTGTATGTATCCATACACAAGTGTGTTTGTGTGCATGAAATGTGGGCAAGCTCTGCGCAATGCCATGCCCATCACCCATGTGCCACAGTAAGCTCCGTATGGCAAGAGCCCCTTTATCTGTGTGTGTCGTGCATGCGTGTAAGGGGCAGGGGGTGGGGGTGAAGGGGTGTCACCATCTGTTATGGAGTCCAGCACGGTCGCAGGTGCTCAAAAATGGTGTGTGTTGGGTTTGTGGTAGGTACAGCCTGAAACAAGGAGGATATCGGGGGGTATTGGGGCAGAAAACATGGATGTGTGCGCGTGGTGGAGGCAGTTCCTCCAGGGAACTCATTGCCCTAGCTGAGTAATATGCAGCCGTGACAAAGAGCTGTGGAGCTACAGTAATTGCAGAACACATAGTGGACAGCGAAGCAAGAGAGGGAGGAAGAGAGGGAGGGAGTACAGCAAGAGAAAAGAAGGCCCGAGTGTTTGATCAAAGTTTACCAAAGTCTGAGGAGATTTGCATACAGATGGTACTGTAGCACGGCCCCCTGGAATACCTTTCTCTCTCTTTATTTTTCTTTCTGCATCTCCCTCTCCCTCTCTCTCTCTCTCTCTCTTACACACACACACACACACACACATGCACACAGCCTCTCACACAAATGTAATAGGGTGTCATTGAAGAATACATGAATAGCCTTTCAAGAGCGCGTTCTGAGGAAGAAACGGCCTTGGCTGCACAACACAGCACCTAAAACAAGAAAGCAAAAGTGAAGGAGGGCAGTTAAGAAAGACTGAAAATGAAAGAGCGATAAAAAGTAAGAAAAGGAAATGATTAAGACAAGATCGGAAGAGAGAGAATGGTAACAATAGAAAGAAAACAAAGAGGAAAAGCCTTACCACATCAGTAATTACGCAAACAGCTCTGGGCCAGTAAATTTTGTTTCAACAGTCATCCAATGCACATATATTCAGTAATGTATCTACGCTGACATTTATACACTTCAGCCATTAATCCATTCCCCTGGCAAATCCTTAGATCACACTATATTGAGCTTAAATGTAACTGTTTAGGGGGGTATTGATCATTTAAGTGCTTACCTCTTGTATAAGTTACATATTTCTTTCAAGTCATTGTTATGAGCCACAGACAATTAGCCAGCTGTGCCAACTGCCTTAGCCCCTACGCAACATGACATCTAACAGCTAAAGCCACAAGAATGCCCCAAACCAACCTGAACTTGCTGTCAGCTGCTGAACTTCTAAAAATGTAAAAGAATATTAAGCTACTAGTGTCAAGAGGGCTCGGAGGCCAGTATGTGGGAGTGGACCCAAGTGCAGACACAAATGGAACAGTGTTAAAGTTTTCACAAGCTTTATTATTAACACAGAGATAAGCAATGACAAGATGAGAGTACATGGCAGGGACAGAGGACTAGAGTGCACCAGATTGACTTGGGAAACATGAAACGTGGGATGTATGCGCATAGATGCAGGGAGTTTAAGTTTAACTGCTGTAGGACTGATGACAGTTTCACCTTCACAGGGTCCAATGTACCTTGGGGCGAGCGTGTGGGTGAATGGCCTGAGGGGAATGTCCCTAGCAGCGAGTCATACCTTTTGACCTGGAGTGTACTTGGGAATGGGTGTTCTCAGTTCTCAACTGTGTAGCGTCGCTGTCAATCGACGGCCTTTAGTAGTGCCTCCCGAGTCGGAGTCCAAATGTGTCGACAGCGTTGCAAGTGGTGTTGAACTGAAGGAATGCAAGATCAACATCATTCTCATGAAACAGGGATGACTGATAACCTAGAGAGGCTTCAAAAGGCTCTAGATGAGGTAAGTGAATTATATGCGTACTCTAACCAAGGAAGATGCAAAGACCAAATTACTGGATTTTGTGTGGTGACATAGTGGAGGGCTGATTCCAACTCCTGGCTGAGCCGCTTGGTCTGTCCATTGGGTTCTGGGTGATATCCAGAGCTGAGGCTGACCTTGGCTCAAAGAGCGGTGCAGAAGGTCTTCCAGACCTGTGAAGTAGATTGAGGACAATTGCCGTAGGGATGCCGTGGTGTCTGAAGACATGCTCAATTAGGAGTTTGGCTGTTTTGGAGGCAGAAGGGAGTTTGTCAAGGGCAATAAAATGGGCTGACTTGGAAAACCTATCAATAATAGAAAGAATTAAGGACTTTGCAGAGGAAACAGGCAGGCCAGTAACAAAATCTAAAGCTATATGAGACCAAAGTCTATGGGGGTTGTTATTGGTAGTAGCAAACCTGATGGTCGTTGAGTGCACAGATGGTGCAGGCGGCTACATAGCCTTTGACATCTCTTTCCACAGTTCCCCACCAAAAGTGACTTTTGATTAATGAAATAGTCCTACCTACTCCGGGGTGGCGAATTTAGCGGTGTAACCCCAAAAGATGACAGCTAAACGTGCTGTAGTCAGGACTTAGCGGCAATCAGGTGGACTGGTACCTAGGTCAGGCTCATCCTAAAGGGCCTGGTGGATGGTATCTTCAACGTCCCAGGAGTCGAAACCCACCTTGCATGTGGCAGGAAGGATGGTGGCAATCTCAAGTGGGTCAGTGTTGGTGACAAACTGGCAGGACAAGGCAATGGGCTTGACATTTCTGGAGCCTGGGCTCCAACAGTTCTTTGTCACCTGCATCATAATGTCTCTTGGTTGGAGTGAGGCAATGCAAGAAGAAGGCACAAGGCTGTAGCTTGGCTTGGGGCCCTGAATGTTGGGGGAGAATGGCCCCAGCACCTGAATCTGAAGTGTCTACTTCCACTATGAATGGTTTTGTGGTATAGGAGTGAATCAGAACAGGTGCAAAACTGAACAAGTGTTTTAATTTATTGAAGCCTGCTTCAGTTTTAGGAGACCAGATGAATGGGATCTTGGTGGAAGTGAGATGAGTGAGTGGTGCAGCTACCTGGCTGTAATTCTGAATGAAGAGACGGCAGAAGTTAGTGAAACCGAGGAACCACTGAAGGTGTTGTGGGAGTGGGCCTTTCACTCATGGCTTGAATCCTTGCAGGGTCGGTTTTTCTGCAGAGGGTATTGTGATCTCATTCAAACCTTTATTGTCAATACACGGACGGAGCATCTTATCTTTCTTAGAAACGTAAAAAAATCCAGCACCTACCGTGGAGGAAAATGAACAGATGATGCCGGCTGCCAAGGACTCTAATATATTTTTCCATGGCCTCCCTCTTGGGCAGGTTGTAGAGCCTGCTGAAAGGCAATGGGGCTCTGGTAAGGAGGTCAGTGGTGCAGTCATAGGGCTTGTGGGGAGGAAAGCACAACGCCTTGTCCTTACTGAAGACCTCCTGGAGGTCATGATATTCCTTGGGGACTGAGGTGAGGTCTGGCGGTGAAGGTACGGCAGGAGATGATTCTGATGTTCCTGAGGGCAGAGCTGAGGAAAGGCAGTTTGTGAGGCAGAATAGACTCCAGCTTGTAACCTTGTGTCTTGACCAGTCGATGTCTAGATTATGTTTTCTTAACCAGGGGTGGCCGAGAATTAAAGGCGTGTCAGGGGAGGCGAAGGTGAAAAAGGAGAGTGTCTTTTGACCTCATGGCGTGAAGAGAATAAGTGGTCTGATTTATACTGAGTGACACTGGCAATAGTAAACGGGGCTTGGAGTTAATCAGAGCTCCACCCACTTAATTTCTGGCAGGCGGAACATTTTGAGTAAACCAGCAAGCACCAAGTTATCCTGAAGAGTATCTCTGACTATGCACAATGTCGAATTTTGAGTCAGATGGGCTGCAGCAGCAGAAGACCACACTGGGTGCCACTCCTGTCAGCTTAGAAAAGGAAACTGAGGCTACAGTCCACATGGGCTTACCAAAATTGGATAACAGAGGACTGAAAAATGGTCTGATGAGTCTTGGTTTTTGCAGTGACATTCGGATGGTCTTAAACATGACAATGAGTTCATTGTACTCAAATTGCCTTCACAGTCGTGAGACCTCAATCCAGTAGAGTACTTTTGGGATGTGGTGGGAGATTCGCATCATGGATGGACCACAATCTCTGAGGAATGCTTCCAGCAACTTCTTGAATGTATACCACAAAGAACTGGGGTGGTTCTGAGGGCAAAAGGGGATCAAATCAAGTACTAGTAAGGTGTACCTAATGAAGTGTGCAGTGAATGTAGGTGGTCTGTTTTTCAAAATTAAATTAACAGTCAAAAGCCAAATATGTGTGCTGAAAGAGGTTTGGGTGTATCTCCATACAAACATGTAGAAGTTGTGGTAGCTGGCCAGATACATGATCTCTGGACAAGTATAGACCTTCTTTAATTTGTCACAGACACTTGTTTGCAGAACATTTAAACACAAGTTGTTTTGTTGTTTTGTCTTCAATTTAACTGTGTTGCAACGAGTGACTGTAAAGGAATGAGCTACTGACCTTTGAGCTTCATGTTACTCCTAGCCTGCTGTGCATAACCGTTGTTTTACTGCTCGATTTATAAGAGGCACCAGCACCGGCATTTCATCATTGTTATACAAAATCCTTTTACATAAGGGTGGAGCACAAGATGAAACATAAAGTGTGCTGTGTTTAGTATAAATAAGCTGACCTAATGCAACTACTATGACTATATACAGCGGAAACAAAAACACAAGATATCCTATGTGTTAAACTAATTATAAGGCTTTCAAAGAATGTTTTTTCTCCATCTTTCCATAGGAATATTGTGCGCATTTGTGTGTATCATAGTGCACTCCCCATGTTGTTCTGTGCATACGTGTGTGTACACTTATCCCATTGTGCGTGTGTTTATTTGGGGTAATCACCGGGGCGCTTCTGTGTTTGTACATTTGAAGTGAGATTGATTCATGACTGTTCCTCCAGAGGAAACAGATAACAAATGGTTTTCTGGTCCAATAAACACCCTCTGCCTGTAAAACAAATTGGAGTAAACTAAACCATCCTCTGCATGCACCAACACATGCTTAATAGATGGCTGGCTGGGAAACTCTCTGGTACTAAGGTAGAACTCAGTGAGAGACATGTCCATTAAGCCTCCCAGACTCCCTTGTGGTATTTGCTGCTAATCAATGAGTATGTGTTTGACTGGGGCAAGGTTTGGCAGCTACTTCAAAACTGTGTCAAAAGTGCCCAAGCAGTACAGCAAAAATGGATGCTAAACAGTATTTTAATGTAAAAATGAGATGATAAAATTTACAGAGTACATGAAGTGCTTTATCAGAAACTCCAATTAGTGGACAAGCTAACGGAGACTAATATAGTCTATATTTAGACTCTTCATGAACATGTTAGACAAATATTTTTAACGTTTTAAGATTCTGGCCTCCTATTCATGTTGAATGACGTTGCCAAACTGAACTGCTTGCACTGGAGAGTTGATGAGTTCAACTTACCGAGCACCAGCACTGCCACTAGCCAATCAAATCAACTTTTGAAATCAAGACATTGTGAATAAAATGGCCTATACATGTACTTGTCATAAAAATGACAAGTACACTGGGTAAAAACGAAAGATCAAACCTCTGTATGACTGGTGTGTGCTGATGCCCTGTGGACACAATATATAAAAGAGTCAGGGGAAGACACCTTACCTAATTAAAAAGTCACTGAAGTCTGCAAAAGGAACATCTGGATAAACCAGAATTGTTTTGGAAACATGTGCTGTTGACTGATTGTGCACAAGGCCTGGACTGGGGGTGAGAACAGGATGTACGGGGATGGAGTGCGAGTGGTTTAGGAGTGTTTTGCCTTTTCAGCAAGAGCCTGCCCCCACACCGCCAACAAGGAAACAATACAGACATTGAACTTTTGATTTGTTGTTGCGCTTAAAAAAAATCTCTCTAAGTTAAAATAAGGGTAGTTATATTAAAGCTTGTGTAAAACAGCATGAGAGTGTAGCAGTTGCTTTTGATACTACTGAATCTAAAAGAGCACAGTCTACCACTTTGAATTTAATTAATTTTTTCGTTTCCCTCTGTTTCACACACGAGTGAGAGTTTGTGATTTATTTTCTCTACTTTAGCAAGCATGCGAGTGCTTTTACAAAGTCTAATTAATCACCTCTGCAGCACGAAATACAATACATAAGAGAAACTATAGTGCTACTACTACTATGAAAACAACTCAAGTCCAAAATGCCTATTTTAGATATTAATAATGAATTGCAATGACATGTGATCGCTGTGATCATGTGATGATGCTATGATTATTAAAATCTATTCTTTGAAAGCCGCACGCGACCTTTTGTATTGTGCTACAAGCTTAGATAACTGAAGTTTTCTTATCTTCGTCTTACTAATACCATTCTTACAAAAAAGAGCATCTTACTAGCTGATGCCTTCTTTGCTCACTTTAAAATAACTGCTTGAATTAACATAAAGCAATATCGATTTGATATCCTACATCTGGAAGCTGAAAGGGGCTATAGGACATGCATGGAGGCTATCAACACTTCAGGGGCGACCTTGCTGCTCGACAGTTATCTGTCGGTTTGATGGCAAGCTGGTGTGCGACAGGGCAGAGGACGGGGGCCGCACGGGTCAGCAGAATCCTCAGCAGGCGCCTCGCTGACACATGTGGGACAGAGCTCAGTGGAAATCGGGTTAATGAATTGTAGAGAGAGGGAAACGGCAGGGTTACTCGTCTTTCAATATCCCCCATCATTATCAGTTGGACCAGCGCTCATCTGCACAACATGGGGAGAGAAAAAGATGAGGAGGTCAGTAGGTGGCAAATCTGGACCTGTGAAAAGGATTTCAGACAATAGATCATAGATATGTGTAAAACAAAGCAACTGCTACTGAAGCGTCATGGTCAATTTTGAAGGAAATAAAAGATGGGTCTCTCTCTTTTTGTAAGACATATTATGTGATTCACTCTGACCATTAAGAACCATGTGAAAATTTGATAGTTTAGCTATTTTTCCTTCTGCATGTATTCTCTACAAGCCCTTTTGTGCCTTTGTAAGAAGATATTCTCTGGTGGGCCTTTGGTCCATGACCAGTCCATTACAGGCTTGTCTGCCTTTGCTGTCACTTCTTTTCGATGGATCAGTGAGCTTCAGATAGTACCAGCAGTCTCAATTTTAATAATACCAGCCAGCTTCTGTGCGCAGATTCAACTCAGATGCAAATCACCACGTCTTATTAAATTGGCTAAAACAAATTCACTCCACAGCTACACCCCTTCTTCCTGCAGTTGTTACTGTTCTTGAAAGGTATGCACTGACAACCTGACAGTGGTGAAATAAAGCTTTTAATTACTGAAGAAAATTAGGACAAATAGCCTGAATCCAGCCTATTCACACACATAATTCGCCTATCTAAGAGGATGAAATATATTAGCATATTTAATTGGCGGCTTATGCCCATCTCTTGTGTTTGACAGCTGTTGAGTCAGACGACGGCATTGTCCGAATATGAGTCAGCGCAGGCTAATCTAATCAGGGAAACCTTGGTTGGGGATTGAGTTCGCATTTTGGACATCCGTCAGCAAGCTCTCAGGATTACACACAGGGGTTAATTACAGAAGAATCAGATTCAGAGAGAGCTTTAACGGTCGTAAGAGTAAGGCAGTAGTATTCACGAGCCACAGGCTGATGTGAATGAAGGTCTACAGAACAGCCGGAGACTATGATGCTGTGGTAACTCAGGCATGGCATTGATTACTTTAATTGGTGGACCAGGAGCAGGGAACATTACTGGATTTGATTTAATGCCCCTTCCCTCAAAGAGACACTTCAGATACAATCCACCAGTGCATTGGTCATTGCTGGATGTTTGCACTACTGGTAACATTTAACATCTATCTGGGATTATACATCAAACACGTCTTATTTTATAACTCCTCCACACACGTTTCTCCAGTGTCCTCCAATCTGTCCTTGTTTAATATCGATCTGACCTCAGAAAAATACTCAAGTCAGGGTTTTTCTCAGGTTTTCTGGCAGGTAAACAGCTGTTCATTGATAAATACAAGCAAGTATAAGGACAAAGTTATGGCCGAAAATGGCACTTTAAAGTGCTCCTTTATTAGTGTGTCAGATTGAGTGAAGGGATTCTTAACTGGCCATGGATGTGGGGTAGTGCGAAAAGTATAGGGTAAAATGTGACTTTTATTTCATTTCCACTTGTCTTGCAAGGCTGGTTGGTCAATGACACGCAAGCTAGCTGAGACCTGTTTCTAGTCTGTCCTTTTTATCTGCGTTGGGACATTTACTAATCTTTTTATTTTCAGAATTTGTGCCTCATTTGATTTCATCAATCCTGAATGGGCAAAACAGTTTTCAAGTTTGGTTGCTAAAAAGATCACATAGTTTAGTAAGAATATGTATTTGTACAATTAATCTCTTCCTCCTAACTGTCTGCAAGCATTTTAAATGTACAATAGCAAAAGGGTGATTCTGTTCATCTGGATGTAGTGTTTTCAATGGGAGATGTCCAGATGAACAGAATCAACCTTTTGGGATTTACTTACCTGCATGATTGAGCATGCATCAAGATAAATGTACAATAGTTTTCTCCTTTTTGGACGCCACAGCTTTCCATTCTCTCAAAAGTCAATGGTTAATGTTGCAATTATGTATCTGCCACTGTAAAACTCTGTGGTGAAAAACTGAATAAAAGTACTGGAAATTCCAGTTTTGTGCTGGAAACATTGCTGCAACCACCTGCCACTGAAGAAAAGGGGATATCATGGTAATAGATAACACCTCAACAACTTAAAATACAAGATTCACTACAAAAGGTTTATCAGACTTTATTTCCTCATTTGTTTCACTCATTCTGCCATCTACAACAAATGAATGATTATTACATCATCAAGATATTTCCAGTACGTTATCCAAATTCCTTTTTCTCTTTCCATTCTTCCTCTATCTCTCTTGTGCACACAAAGTTAAATAAGATACACAGCCCAATACACTGACACATTCGAGTGAGTGTGCAGCATGCCATTGATGCTCTGCTCTGGCTTCATCCATCACTGATAATGGCTGAGGACAGCTGTGTGTTCAGTCTCCCCCTCTCCATCATACCGCAAGCTTGAGGTGGAAGGATGGAATGGAGGAGGGGTATATTTATTCTACTCTACCTCCTAATCATACACTAACCATCCTGTAATGCTATCGTGAAACCTCCACCCCCCACAACAGCTCGAACACCCCCCACTCCAGAGAATACCCGCCCGGGGCTGGGCCCAGATGGCCATGCCCAGCAGCGGCCTGCATTTTGCCTCTATCTGAATGTGCACTTGAGGCTGGATTTGGAATCATTGATGCAAATCTGTGTTACATACAAACATGCACAGACACAGATATGAGTGCCTTCATGCACTGCTATGCACAAACCGCTATGCATACTCCCACTCTTGCAGTCTCACTCACACATCAGTACAGACACACACACACCAAACAAGGATGCAGTGTTTAGACTGGAGTTAATGAAGAGATAACAGCTGATCTAATTTGTTTCCACGTGAATAAAGTCTGTCAGGGTTCCATTCTGGTTGATATTTCCGATTTCAGACACTACCTTCGGTGTTCATGAGTTGAAGGAGGCTTTTAAAAACACTCTGTCCTTGAACAACCTTATTCAACTGAGCTGATTCACAAGGAATAATTTCCTACATAGCACTGGTTTTTAGAATAAATACGCGACAATCACCTCTTTGCACCCTGAAAAAGTCCTTGGCATCTTTTGGGATAATGTGCTTGTTCTCTGGCAGTTCATTTATATCAACAATGTCACTTGAGCTTTTATCACTTTGTATTTGAAGTATCTGTAAAACCACATACTGTAGGTAATAAATGTTCACAGTGAGGTCTGTGTCAAGTCAATGATTATACCTGACACAATGAACTTAGAACATTGTTTCTAGAGGCTGTTGTTTAGTACATACCCATGTCATCCTCTACTCTATAAACGTCGTTTTATTCAATTGTTATGAGGTTACCAGGCAACATCATGGCATCATAACATATCAGATACATATCATAATATTCAAATTATGTGAATATAAATAAGATGTTCCTGTCGTGAAACTAAAATAATATCATGCTTTTCTAAGGTGTTAAAGGTGCGTAGATGATAGATATGACCAGATTCAGAGATAAGTGGTTGCTAGACAACATGATGATAGATTAAATCTGATATAGATAAAATATAATAATCAGGTTTTGTAAATTAGTGTTGAGGTTTTGTGGGCACATGACCACAGACCATGTGATGTTAATTTATTTGCCATTTTGGGACTATCATGGTGACAATGTAGGATCAAGGGAATAAGGTTCCAGTCACACAGGCCTAGAGTGCAGTCTACAGCTGAAATTCAGTTTCACTGACTGCAAAAATTATTGCTAGAGTCACACAGGCCTACAGATTGGCCAGTGACCCCACAGCAACCACCTGTTGCTAGGAAAAAATGTGTATTTCTCAACTGACTGCTATGGATGGAAGTGACAGACTTGTCTACAAACACAGGCCATCTACTCTTTGAACTGTAGTGAAACTGTGAAAAGTGCGGCACAAACCAGAAATGGAAAGATTTCCCCTTCAAAGTAAAAGCAACTTCCAGGAGCCACTAACAACCAATTGGGGAATATACATTTTTCCCTAGCAAACAGTGTTTGTATCAAGTCCAATATGTCGGACAACTCATGAGCAATGTGCGCATGACGTCACGTGAGAATATATAACTGTAAGTTATTGGTAGATTAGCTCATTGAGATAGTAGAGGAGACTGGAGGTGGCTAACAAGTAGTTATCAGTGTACTTGATAACAATTTGGAAAACAAAGCCCAACATGCAACATGGGAGCATATAAATGCTGAAGGGAACTAGATGGGGCAGTAAGACCGAACTGTGGATTATATATAAGACATGGATCATCAATAATCATAAAGCTTCTACAGTCTCAAAAGCTTTCTCCCTTCTGAACAATGAAAAATGTAACATGCCTAGATGTTGCTTGGTGATTAGACCTTTTCCACATCAACTTAAGGTTTTAAAATAACTACCTATACATGGTATAAATTATGGCTTGAGTTATACCTGAGATCAAAACTGACTGTAAGTCAATTTGTAAATGAGACCTAAACTGTGAATCTCCAATCAAATCCTGGGGAAAAACAACATTTTGATGAGTTACCATGACAAGTAAGACATTTGTTTGAGTCAGTAAAAAAAAAAAAATTGTGTCTTTACTCTCTACACCGTTTACAAAAGCTCAGATGGATGATTATGTTGAAATGACAGAAACAGAATTTGTCATCAACAAGCCGGAAATGATTTCGTTTTTATCACGCAGAGAAAGACAGTGGACTTTATTTACAATGCACATCTTTCCACATTATTGACTAATCTGTAATCTAAACACAACAATGAGGTCATTTCCAGTAAATCTCCACAGATGGCAAGCTAATGCTATTCAATTAGCAGGTGATGGAGAAGGGTGGAACCCGATCCCCAACAAAACACCAGTCCAGCACACTCCCTTCTATAAAGGACACCTGTCAGAAACAAGAGCCTCTTTTACCCTGGCTGTTAGAGAAAAGCATTCTCCTTGTCTCATCATCATTTAAGACTTAGGCACTTCAAAGCTGGCCAGGTACAATAGCAGTGATCAGGCCTGCCTTCAAAAGAACAGCACAAGTTATGGTGGGGTGGCAGGAGGAGAAGAATAGCCCTGTAAATCATAATAGAGAGGAAAATATAAAAGACGAGGCAGAGAGACGCAGTTCACCTGTTCTCTGTAACACAATCACTTAACGATCCTCAGGGCGCATTGTACGGGAGGGTGCTCCTGTAGCTTGCGCCCTCGCTTTGTGCCTTGCTGGAGCACAGAGATCATCTTCCCCCTCTCCACAGACCCCCTGACCTTCTCTCTGTTCCACTCGCACACACACACCCATCGAAATTACCCTTACTCCTCACAGATTAAGATCAATGTCATTCATCGCGTTTAGAGTATCAGCCTTTGATTTGGGCCAAAGAAAGGGAAGGGAGGGCACACAGGGCACCTGGGAGCTGTATAAGGATAGGAAAAAAAATGTCCTCCATTAGATGGGGATGAAAGTGCCTTTTTTTTTACTTTCCCCTTGAGCTTGTGTGTGCTTTATCTAAATGGAAGTCAATCTTTGAAGTTGCTGCACGTTAGCACAATTTGCATATTTACACTATGTGTTAGGCAAGCACTTGATCAAAGAGTGTCACCCCAAACTCTTAAAAGTAGTGCCATATTTTGAAACACTGTATAACTTCCACTGCTTTCGTGGAGTTTGTGCTTATGTGTAGATGTGAACTGAAAACCAACCTTCGGTCTACACGAATCCACTCTGCTAATCAAAATTACTATCTCAACAAGGCTGTACGCCTACAGCTACCTTTGCTCAAAAACAATTAAAATACTCAGATTCTGAAGAACAATAAGAAGATCATGTATCTAAATGGAAAATAACATATCAATCCTGACAACATCAGAAAAGTATAGATGATTATAAACATTATTGCCAGTTTGAGATGTTAGCATCACTGGCAAGCTGACAGGATTGATTCCCAGGGATGTTCGATTTAAAATGCTAGTCGTGTGAACCAGAATTTTTAAAACTGTCACTACACTTCCAAGGTGGAAATACTCATCCTCTTCATTTACATCATACGGACAAATAAACAAGGTTAAAAACTTAAGAAGGGCTTTTAAAGGTCTTTAACACAAAGATGCTGAACAGCAGTTTAAATGGAACTGTTTCAGGTAATTACCATAATGTCACATCACCCACTTTACACTGTATTCTACCTGGGCTATGCACTTGTGGTTATTTGATTGGCTGGCGAAGTGTGCTGCCAAATGAGCCAGATGACCCTGCTGTTTTTGGCCCGACCGTGCCAAGTAATCTTATAATTGAAACAAATAAAGAGGCTGCATTTTTGAACACAGTCTTTAAGTCATTAGGCTCAACCCCCTTTGGCTCTGCTTCCCTCAGCATTACCACAGGGATTCCTCTGTGTATCCCTGACCCTTGACCCTGCCCATAGGTAAGCTTAGCTTTTGGACAGCACTGACCCTTTTCAATACACAGCTTTTTTCCATTGAAGTTTCAATCTCTACTATCTCTGCTCTCTTGGCTTCCCTAGCACCCCCAACATCCCCACCCTTGGAGCCACCAGGGTATGTGACGGTCTAAATGCCCCCTTTTGTTGGCAGAATGGGTCTTTTGTCTGCACCCCCTGCCTGTGCTGACTAAGGGACATCCAGTGAGCCCACTTTTGAGTCCACATAGGGGTATGAGAGCGCTGGAAACAGAGGGTCAGCTTAAGCCACCCTCCACCCCCTCCCCCAAGAGTGTTTGAGGAATTTCCTGATTCAATAACTTTTTAAATAGCTAGTCCCCTTGCCTTTTTATACCTCAAACAGCACCTACTCTCATCCTCACAACCTCCGGTCTAGCAGATGGCCTAAACTGGCCAGGCCATGACATCTATACTGAAGCTGTACTAGACACCTTGCTAGGTACACCTTGCTACTACAGGTTGGAGCCCCTGTTACCTTCAGAAGTGCCTTAATTCTTTGTGGCACAGATTCAGCAAGGTACTGGAAATATTCCTCAGAGATTCTTGGTCCATAATAACATGATAGCATCACACACCTGCTGCAAATTTGTCAGCTGCACATCCATGATGTGAATCTCCTATTCCAATACATCCCAGAGATGCTCTATTGGAGTGAGATCTGGTGACTATGAAGGCCATTTTAGTACAGTGAAGTCATTGCTTTATGACATGATGAATTATCCTGCTGGAAACAGGCCAGAGAGGGATTGACATGGTCAGCAACAGCACTCAGGTAGTCTGTGGCATTTAAGCATTTCTCACTCAGTTGATACTAAGGACTGTGCCAAGAAAACATCCCTCACACCATGTTGTTTCATGTTAAGCCAAATTGTGACCCTATCAGCTAAATGTCAAAGGAGAAATCGAGACTCATCAGGCCAAGCAACATTTTTCCAGTCTTCTACTTTCCAGTTTTAGTGAGCATCTGCAGATTTTAGCCTCAGTTTCTGTTCTTAACCAACAGGATTGGAACCTGGAATGACTTTAGGACAGCAGCCAATGAGTATCCAAGTGTCAAATGTGTTTAACAATCAGTTTCTTCAGGAATGAGTTGTTTGTTCAGCGTATAATACTTTGATTTTATTGATACCCTTTAAAGCAAATGTTTTTGGTTTTTGTTGTTGCTGTTTGTTTGTTTGTTTTAAGATTCTCTTTTCAGGTAACTTTTAGAAATATATATTTAAAAAATTCATATTAATCTGCTAAGCTAGATTCAGACAAGCCACAGACTTTATGCCAACATGAAGCAGCCATTCTCTAAAATCTTGTGTTCTCTGAAACTAATAGGGTATCCTGACACTTCCCACAAAAGTGAAGAGACACTTTCACTGAACATGTCTATGGAATTTAAGCAATGGAGTTTTGTATCTTGAGTAAATGAAGTGCGGAAAGAAACAAGAAAACCTGACAAGCAGAATAAAAGACAAACTGGATTGGTAGCTTTGTTCCTCTAATGACAATCTGCTCACACAGCATTTCGTGGACCTGTAATTAATCCCCCTAACATCCTTTTTTTAATAGACTTCCATTAACATGCTTTTAAAAATGGCACTCTTAAACAATACCTAATTCACTGCATACATCAGAGCACACATTAGTGCTGAATAGTATTTACTGGCCATCCTTTAAACAGCTCCCTTTAAAATCTCATCCTCTAATGTATCCAAATCACACGGCTGTCCCGGGCCATATATCTTTAATTGTACATCGGTCCACTTTAACAAGAGTCAGACGCCTGCTAAGGACTCCTCTACATCAAAAAGCTGCCACCCAGCACCTCATATCCTCTGCCGTCACAATGCTGCTGTTTCACCACCCATGTTCATAAAAAGTACTCTCCTCCCTCCACTCCCGACCCCCTCCTTTCACTTTGATTGGGCTAATTGTGTTTCCTGCTAAATGCAGTAAACTTAAGAGAAGCTAGGAAGTGCATATGCACGTACCCTGGAGCGGGTATACAAACTCAAATTCACACTGCAGGCAGCTTCTCTAACAAGAGGCTATTAGAGACAATAGGCCGACTCGTTCACTTTCTGAGGGTCCAATTTACATTGCAGTGGCAGGTACTAAAGCCTCTTCAGCCCTTTGGATTATAGACTGCTCTTCTGACACCTCTCCCATGGTCATGTGTTTCAAATAGCTCATTATGTTTCAGTGGTTTTAACATATGAAGATTAGTTTGAGCATCTATCTATCCATACATCTATTAAAGTGTCATTTGGCAGAAAAGTAATTGATCCTATAGCCAGACCTGCAGTTGGAGGAAAGCAAGAAAATAATTTGGGTTTTTTTTAAACATGAAGAGATTCATAGAAGCGCTCCATATTTTAGTGACCAAGCAACATGTGGCCCAGCCAGATTGCACTATTCACTGGTTTTCACCCAGGGAGCCGTCACAAAACCATACTGTGGTTGCCTTTGTTATCACAGTCTGCCACTCTTTCTCTCTTCATCCCCCTCTCTTTCTCTTTTTCAATCTGGGTGAGCTCCCATTGAACAGAGGGTCTCTGCGGTGGGATGGGGAAACACTGGACCACTTCAGAGCCCATCCCAAAACCACACCAAGCTTCCTGTACTATCTCTACTCTCTCTGTCTTCCTCTGTCTGAAACCTCATCCTACTCTGTGCCGGTGATCTGGTCTGTGTGTTGCGGCCTTGGCAGTGGCAGACAGCGTGTTACTGAATGGGAGGGAAGTCATATGTTAGCAGTTTGAACCTACAGCCCCAATTAGAGGCAGCTGTTGCTGCACTATCACACCACATCGGAGGGGAGGGGTGGGGTGAATTTATGGTGTGCGTCTCCGTGGTGACCCCTGTTTGATGTGCAGAAAATTAGGAAGTGAATGACTTCCTGTGGGTTGCTGCTGGAAGGGGCAGCTCCATACAATAATAAAAAACAGAGAGTAAGAGAGAACTAGGAAAGCAACAGCTGAAAACTAGGATGAATATTGAGGTAGCAGGGTCAGGTTGTGTGCTTACAGAAGCCGGAGGTCATCTTCTCCTTAAAAGCTGTGCCATCGTGCATTCATATATACATGTTGGTGCTTGCTGACAAGCTTGACCCCTACAGGGTCCCCTACAGGTCCAAATACACTTGTTCTCAAAGACAAAATCAGTCGATGCATTGCAGAAATCAGTGTTCTGTTTCTTTACACACAGTCCTTGGAATCCCGCAAGAACACGCCTGTGCAAGTAAGCTGCTCAGAGCATACTTACAAACTTGGCAAGATGAGGTAAAAGTCCAAGTGGTAAAAGACACAGAATATGTCAAAGAAGAAAACGTATGTCCCAATAGATTAAGTAGAAAAGCCAGTCACATCTGTCCAGACTTGTAATTTCAAACATCTTGAGTAATCTTCTGTCAAATTTGCGCCACAGAAGTTTCTTTCAAGACCACCTGTAAAGCTCGTCTAAAAAGCTTGATCTTAACCTAAATACCAGTTGCTCGTTGCTTAGCAACACTTTGTTTTTCCTCTTGCTTCATCACCACATTGGATGTCATTTCAACTTTGACCTCTTGAACCAGAAGTAATGACCCTTACTGATTCTTCTCCCAATTCAGAGGATCTACACCCACTCAGAGAAAGCCCCTCGAATAAAAATAAATAGTATTTGAATCTCGAAATTCCTCACAGCCAAGTGTTAAGTCAGTCAATAAAACTTTCTAACAGACTCTGCCAGTCACTGTATGAGCAACAATAGGGCCAGATTGTGATGCTCGGCCTCTTTTGTTTCTCTCCAGCTTTTCTGGTGAATGAAACACAATGGGAAGGAATGCATTGGTTTCTGGTTGAGTGCTAAACCCAATCAGGATGATAACAATGTGCTTTAAAGGACTAGAAGAGTCTTTAAGGATTCGCCATAGCATCAGATTAGCTTGTTGCCATCTACCCCCTGTGGCCACCTATTCATGTGCAATGTAATGCTAACTGACCGCTAAACAACAACATAAACATAAACACAAAACATTCCTCACATTTGCTAAAATCTAAAATCACCTCCATGCATCCCATTTATCAGCAAGCTGATTATAAATGAACAAAACGTTAGGAGAGTCTATACGGACTAGTGTTTATTAGATTTGTAAGTAAATATTTTACCTTAAAATTGGGTTTGTGCTTAGTGAAAAACAAATGAAGGCTTTGAACCAGAGCGTACACACTCATAAGGATGTTTTGTTTTTTTTTTACATATGAATTTTGGACTCAGGTTTGGGTATTGTCTAAAGCTGCCCCATCTCAAATGTAGCCCAGAGCAGGATATAATTCACATCAGCAACACTTCAGTACTACAAATACTTAGTTTGGTTTAGAAAATATTGTTACCTGAGTAAAGCATGCACGGTGCACGACACAGGACTACCACTCACTGGCATATTAATGGTGTGTTACCTGAGATATTAAATCGGTGCAATAGGACAACACAAATTTAGTGCAAGGGAGCTGGCAGGTTATAGACTGTTTTAATGTCCAGTCCAAATACTTGAGGCATCTACCTCCAGGGGTTGACATCTAGAAAGGTTTAGGACTGCAGTGCAAGTTTGAAAATAGCTGAAGATAGATAAAACTCACTCTTACATCCAAGGGTAAGGAAGAGTTGACTGATGCCCCATATAGAGACTCTGATTTGATACAGTGTAATACAACAGAATCACCACTGAGTCATGATGGATAAGCAGAATGCATCATACAGTACATTTGAACACATTTTCACTACTTGTCAGTGACTTGTTGTATGCTATATGCATTTTTACTATCTTTACTACTCGTACTGGAAAGGCAGTCCCTTGAACTATCATTGTGACTATTAAAGGATCACTTTTTGTATTGATACAAAATATATAAATATTGGTTATTCTAAGCAAGACTCAAAAAAAGGGTAGTGTTTTAACATGCCTAAATACAATGTTACATGTTACTGTCAATATCAGTGTTATGGTACTGCATGTTTAACTAAGTAAATCACTGATTCATTGACATCTAAGCAAATCTATGACGTCATAAAGAACGCAACTGGATTTGGGTAAGAAAACAGAAGCATACACACATATACACAAGGTTTATCACAGTCAAAACAAGCCAGCCAAGGATTCTTGAAGGCCTGTCCCATTCACAGGGATGTAGAGAGAAGTGAAAATATTCTGCTTTGATAAGAGGCTGTTTTCTTATGGACAGCCAGGAGGGGTCTGCGGTATCTTGTTTTGCTTAGTATTTGTTTTACTCAACAAGAACATGTGATGTGTCTGAGCTGGTATCTGGATTCCCATTACAACATGTACTTCGGTGCCATGAGAAAAGTATGCCTGCCTGTTGCTGATGGAAAACTTCCAAGGCTCTCATGAAGACACGGTGAGACAGTGTATAAATGGAGAGGTAAATGGGGCATATTTATTGTGCCAAGGGCCCTGATTTTCTATATTGCCACACCATGTAATTAAAAAAGAACATCAACAAACCCCATTTTTTAGCCCCTCTTTTATTCCTTTTCCCTTTTCTTATTTCGTTTTTTTTCCATCTTTTTTCCCCTTTTACATTGAAAAACCAGTGGCCTCTCCCCCCTCTACTGCTTTTCTGTGCAGAGGGTCGCTGACAAAAGGAATTGTGCAAACGAGCCTTTAAAATCCCTAAATGGTTGTGGTCTGTGCACAAAGGGCCAAAGAATGCAGCGCTGGACAAAGGCTGGCCCTTGCCCCACCACTCCGCCCTGCAGTGATGGATCCGAACGGACGCATGAACGTGGGCTGGATTTGAGGCTGCCGAGGCGCCACCTCGCCCCCCACTGGGCCAAGCAAAAGGGACGGGCCTCAGGGATACACTGGAACCCCAGCCAAGTGCCTCAAAACAATCACGACCTGCTAACTAGCCTCACCATCCATAGGCCTTGATTGATATGGGAAACGCATGCTTGCTTCGCCATACAGCACCCTCCATCACTCTTTATCATCCTCAAAGCCTGAAATTATTCCCCCTTTCAAAGTGAATGTTACAGATTAGATGCGGGCAGCCATTAAATTGTGATTTTATGTACATAACAGGTTTATATTGGGCCCAAAATTCATGTTTCATGAGTGTCCAATATGCCTCACAAGTACATAGACTGTAACGAATGGCAGCGAAATATGAAAGCATGATGTTAAAGGTATGGAAAAACTACAATAAGTGTTTTATTAATGGCTGTTGCCCCCCTCATGTTTAAGAAAAAAGTTAATTTGCATGGTTCAAGGATATGGAAAATGTGCTCTGACAACCCACATTAAAGCTATAGTAGAGGATGGCGATTTAAGGATCAGACAAACTGAAAACAGGTTTGCTGGGCTATGACAGCGACTCAGTAGTTAGTCCCTTCACCATTTAATAAAATAAATTAGCATGATGGGGAAAAAAAAACTGTAAAATGCAGCTTTGGTTGTTTCCCCATTATTTATCTATTAATGCAATCCAGTATTTGCTTTTGGATGTTTAGGATCAGAAATTAACGCAGAATGCACTGGAATAGCCACAAGAACAACCAGCTTAGAGTTTTGACTTAACCTGGTCTGTTAGTGACAACAATACCACAATGCTAAAATTAATCTATTGTTGCTACCACAACAATACATTAATATTAGCATAATGTAATCCATATCTAGCGTGCAGGTGAAGAGTGTGGACATGTTTCAGGACTTTAATGTTCACAACAACCAGCAAGAAGCCTGAAAAAATCACTAAATATCGCAATGAAAAGCGTAACACGTGAAAGCTCTGGCTACAAAACAGTGTCCAATTTGTTACATTTTAGGCTCCCCAGGTCACATCTGATTTGCAGTCTCTGGTTTTAAACAAACAGCCACTTCACTACTGAAGGTCTCCATAAGCCGCTAGCTGATTTCTAAGAGATAAAAGGCAATAAACAACAATTTTACGGGACTGCAATTACAGCACTGCAGGCCTAGAGGACAAGGGGTACCCATTCAGGGAGATATTTTGAACCACTCTGTGTGTTATTACAGTTCCACACAATGCCAAATGACATCTATTTGAGCATGTGACTCCTTTACTACAGGGGCTTCACACATTTGGCAGGGTGCTTGTCTGTGTCCGCTGTTTTGTGTCAACATAACAAGTTTTAGCGTCACAAAAACAGAAAATAAAATTGAAGCATTCATTCCTACATTTACCATTTCAGCATGAGTGACCGCGTGAACGTAATATTTTGTCATATTTTGCTCTGTGTTTACTCAAACATCTCACACCGAACACATGCATTTAACTGAATTGGTAAGTTGCATCTTTTCTCCCCCTGCAAACCTTTGAATTACAGAACCATGCATTTCAAAATCCATCTACATTTTGTTTATAGTTCTTAAAACTCCCCCAGATTTTCTCTTCCATGAGTGTTAGACAAACCAAGTAGCCCTGTGGCAAAATCTTGCTCCACCTTCTAATCTAAAACCAATCAACTCGGCAATGACACCTTATAAATCAGCCGTTTGAACTTCCTGAAATTTCTGACTCAGTGACGCACATGCCCACAACACGCAGGGATTGCGGTGTTCTTGAATTCTACCTTTGCATCTTTTTCCTCCCTTTGTTTCTTGCCAATGTTTAAGCACTCTATTATAGTCTTTATCGCATGTATACAGCCCTGTACACACACTTTAACTCCCGTTTCTCTTTTTCTTCCTTTATACCCTGCAAATAATGGGCTGTAAAAGTTTAATTAGAACTTGAGCTCCTTGTAGTGCTCTATCGGACCCTACAGAGATAAGCTACAGCAATAACAATAGAAAGCCGGCATAATGAAAATCTTTCGAAACACTTCCTCTATTGCTGTTCTTTGTAACTTGCGGGCATTTACTGTAAATGAAATGTAGATGTACATGAATGAGTAGGTAATTCTTCATCACAGTTGGATTATAATCATATATCTTCAGTTTAGGCAATGTTCCAAAAAGGAACATTTTACTGGATACACACCTTCTGTGTGTATCCAGTAAAAGCCTGGGGCCTGCATTACTCACAATGGTGGTATTTTCAAGTCCTGACTTCATATCCTGCCCTTGGTTTTTTTTTGTCTCATTTGACCGCAGGACCCAACCCTCATGGTGCACCCCAATCTATGTAAATCCCCTATGCATTCCTCAGATGCACTTAGAAGCACATTGATTACATAACTGGGACAGTCACTGCAGGGTTGAGCAGGCCAGCAAAATTAGACTTGCCACCAAACTGAGACACAATCTAGCTCTGTTTAATTTTTAATTCAGGACAAAGGCTACATTCATTCATAAAACTCAGGAAAATACGTTTAAGTTCAGTTCTGTTAATGGTTAACGTTTTCTTTACCACTTTGCTTTCACTTCTTGTAAGACACTCCTCCTCGCACTTGTTTTATTGCTTTTGAGTGGGTGGTGTTACTGATACCTCACTGATTCATACTGTTGTTTGAAGTAGGATCATTTTTCTAGCTATGCACATGCCATTCATTCAGGTGTCCACCCACAGACATTGCTGCCCCCCACCACCACCTTTTACTTTAACTGGTAATGGGTTTAGGAAAGTGGGAGAAGACTGGACTTGAAAAGCTTACCTTTAGAATCAAACAAACGCAGCCAAAAACACAGAAACAGAATGACCTACTAGCTGACAGAGTATAATTTGAAAAAAAAAAAATATAAGAAAAAGATATTGGACACGTTCAGCAAAGCAGTATGAATACAGAGAAAGACAGATGGAGAGAAGCGCCAGTGATTGTTTGGTCACGGTGCAAGCTCAGATTTCTAGTTATCAGTTCCTCACCGCGGTGGAGGTATGTGAAAAGCGCAATTTGTTTGTCTGTCTATTTCTGTTTGAAGGTCTGCGTGTTTTTAAACATTTACTGTCATTTTGACTTTGAAAGCAAACACAAGAGATGTGTTCATAATGCAAATCAAGATAAGAAGATATGAATAAACTGTAGACTTTCAGCGTTAATTTGCAAGGTCTAACAAAAATATTGCAATAAGTATTTATGAACTATGGTCTTTTTTCACAGTTCCATTACTGCAAGTTTATAAATGAGTGGACTACCAAAGCGCAACCATATTTATAAATATAGCACTACATGAAATGAAGTATAATCAATACCTGAAGTCATGAACATCACCAGATGTTAGGTTTCCTCCCATAGAGAAGCCCTTTTGTTTCTTGTCCATGGGTCTCTTGGCCTTCAGCTTTGGATTTAGTGTCAGTGTGTGCGTGTATGCATACACCAGTAGTGTAGAGAGGTTTCACCGCAGGTTACACGTGTCCTGAAGTTTACCAACTGCTGGCAGTGGCATATGATTTTTCAGTGGGGCTTTTCCATTGCATCTCTCTATACTGTTTGGCATTTCAGTCCAACTAGATTTCAGATGTCTAAGGCACTTTTGTCATGCATAAATTAGAATTTTCAAACTTATGCAATTTGAATATGCTGCATCCTAGTCAGTCATTTACTAGTTACAGGATCAAGTGATTCTAGTACAGATGTGTCTGTCAGCAAATATATATTTTTAATGGTCTTTTACAGAAACGCTGAGATTTTTACTTAAGGCAAGACGAAGTTGCACTGGAAGTCTCTCTAAAGAGGAACTACAGCTACACCCTATTAATGTTAGCCACACTCCCCAACAAAACATTGAACAAAAAGCTACACAACACCCTACTCATTCCTTTAGCCAAAGTCACGCCAGCAATGGTGCAGCGCAATAAATTAACGTCTGATTAAAAATGGTTGTCTCGCCCGCCAAATTGTCATCAAGTGGCACCATTGATATGGGCAACAAAACCGGGCACATCACCAATCACCCACTCAATGAGAAAAGGAAGGAACTAAAAACAACATTCTTGAGCAAGTCGGTCTTTCATGAGCTGGATGCGGTGTGGGGGTGGGAGGGTGACTGGGTAGAGTAAGTTTCTGGGATATGTAAAGCGGGTACACAGGACCCCACAATGGGGTAGAGAAGGAAGGGCCACCCTGACAGCCTTGGCGGTGCAGTTTTTTTTATTTTTTTAAGGGGTGTGGGGGTACTAGAGGGATGGAAGGCAGAAACTGGGAGGGGGTGTTCCCTTCTTCAAAGCCTTTCCGCTGGTTCTGGGGCCCTGTAGATGGAGAATGTAGCTGGGGGGTGGTGGTGAAGGGGTGAGGGTAAAGGAGAGAAAGGGAGAATTAGGGAGCCCTCTCTTTGTCTGCTGGCATCAGGGGGGTCGGTTAGACACTGAACGCCTCGGGAAGATTAACCAGCCAGGCCCGGTCGGAAGCTGAAGGGTAGGTGGGTGGGTGGGTTGTAGAGGAGGATAATGGGAGCCCGCTTTGTTTCTGATCCACGATAGGATGCTGGAGAGGAGAGATGGAATGTAAGAAATGGAGATTGATTGATTGGTACAGTGAGTACTGCTGAAGGGACAGAGGGAGAAAGGGAGGGAAGATGACCGCGTTGAGCTGTATGTCGCTCCCTGAAGTGAATCACAGTCTCCAGTTTTGAATTTTTTAAATATGGAAAACATAAGGCTCAAAGGATAAGAATGGTGGGAGTGAACAAAAGTGAAAAAGACAAAAAACAAAACCTGAAATAAAAAAGGAAAAAAAGAGAAACAGAGAGACTTTTAAGGTGGGAGAGAACGAAATGGGGGAGGAAACTTTAGGGGTGGGGTGGGGGG
>VVHJ01026010.1:0-16335 GCA_015107715.1 Tylochromis polylepis
AATTTCAGTCTCTAGATGTGCAAAGCTGGTAGAGACATACCCTAAAAGACTGGCAGCTGTAATTGCAGCAAAAGGTGGTTCTACAAAGTATTGACTCAGGGGGCTGAATAATTACGCACACCCCACTTTGCAGTTATTTATTTATAAAAAATGTTTGGAATCATGTATGATTTTCGTTCCACTTCTCATGTGTACACCACTTTGTATTGGTCTTTCATGTGGAATTCCAATAAAACTGATTCATGTTTGTGGCTGTAATGTGACAAAATGTGGAAAAGTTCAAGGGGGCCGAATACTTTTGCAAGCCACTGTAGAAGAACATGCTTTTACTACAAAGAACATTTGTTGCACAACAATTTTTTTATTTTAAAGACATATATATTTTGCTTCCAAGGAGCCAGACCTTTTTTTGATGTGATAAATGCATCTGGTCCTTCAGTTGATCCATTTACTGTTCACTAAAGCCTGATCAGAAACGGTATTAGTGGAAGGGTGGCTGTCAATAAGCCATTCTTAAGGAAAAGAACAGGAGAAAAGGCTGAGGTACATCAAATTACACAAGAACTGGACTGAAAATTAGTAACAGCAGGTCTGATGCAGTGATGAAATTTGACATTTTTAGTTCAAATTCTTGTCAGTATGCACAGAGGCTCTGTCATGGTTTGGGACTCCATCTCAGCCAGGGATGCTGGGGATCTCATCAAAAAAATAAATAAATTACCATCTTGAAAGCATGTGAGTGACAACAACCTAACTTTTTAGTGTGACAATGAGTACAAACACACTCTCAATACAGTAAAAGCATACTTGGATAGAAAAACACACAATGGTACATTATCAGTCACGAACTGGCCTCCTCAGAGCCTGAACCTTAACAATGATGAAGCAGTGTGGGATCATCTTGACAGAGAAGAGAATAAAAGGCAGCCAACATTCAAAGAAGAGCTCTGAACGTCTTTCAAGAAGCCCGGAGAACAATTTCTGAAGACTACTTTAAGAAATGACAAGAAAGCTGCCTAAGAGAGTTCAGGCTATGTTGAAGAACAAAGGTGGCCACACCAAATATTGACTTTCAAGCTTATTAGAGTTGTAAAAACTCAGTTTTTTGCCTTATGTACTGAAATTCCATGTATGTTTGCACATGTTTCAATCAATCACTACACCCATTTCTCATTTTCCTAGATAAATATATGCCTCAAGACTTTTGCACAACACTGTACATTGCTTCACTTCTGACTGAAAACTAAATGTCTTCATTATTTTAATTGGTAAAAATTTCCCTTGGCAAGTAATTTCTGCATTAGCAGGTACAACAGTAAGTTTACTTTGGGTTCTCTGCACCTCATTACAGTGTGAATTAAAACTCATTGAAAAGAAGCACCCCGTGAACAGAGGAACACATTAAGCAATTAAAGCAAAGGCAGAGGAGAGGAAGTGCAAGTGTATTGCAGTTCTTATTCTTGCTGTTCCCTCTCTCAGGGGCCAAAACCTCTCCAAGAGGTGCCATTAAATTCCACAGCCATGACAACGGGCACCAGTATTTACTGAAAGCTGCCACTTACGTCTTACAAATTGTACATTCTCAAAAGCGTATAAAGTTTCAAATACCACTGGTACTCTACCAGAAATACTTCTGGTTTCTGACATCTAGTGTATTAGTTCACTGTTAAAAACTCCCACTCAAAACCCACAGCACAATTTATCCTATTAACATGTCTGAGTGGTCAATTATCCTCCCCTAAGGCCTCCACTGTTGTACAAAAGAGTTGAAAACACAACAATAAGCCATATTGTTGCACTTGGTGCCACACATACACAAATTGTCTTTTACTCAACAGATATACTATTTATACCTATTTAGAGTCACATGCCCTGTGAAGTCATACAAAAAGAAACCGATTTGTTGAAAAATAAAATCTATTTAAATAATGCTACTTGTCTTATTCCTGATATAAGTCAGCCATAGGGCAGTAAGGCTTGCCATTATGCTAGAATTCAATGAAAAATCTCAACATTACAGCTCCTGAAATAACAGCTCTTCCATTTTCAGTCAAAAGGTGGCAGCACAGACTGGACCATCTGTGCAAGAGCCTTCTGAAACACAAAGCTACCAATAAATGTTTTACTAACACCTGGAGCAACTTGCTGTTTACTCGCCTTCATTAAACATGCAACGTTGTCCTACTGACAAGATTTTGTCCATCACACCGAATAAGACCACGTGAACCCACGGCCGCGCTTCATGTAAGAAAGAAACAGATAAAAAGTTTCATATTTGGAGCAGATCTAAGACATGCATGACCTTTGTACACTTGTAACAAGTTCTACTTTTCATTACTCTCAAACGCATATACACATGATCAAAATACATAGAGGACAAAAGTAGTTTCGTTTGTAATTTGTAGCTGTCTATTTTTATGTATTTGAATTCTGTGAGTATTGTGATTCAGTGTAATCTTGGGGCATATCTCATAATATATTAATATAGAAGAAAACATTTAAATACTTTCCAATAAGAGTTAAGAATATTAACCTAACCTCGGTTAAGCTCATGCACGTTGTCCTAATGAAAGACCTTCACAGTGAGCTCCTGCTCAGAGTAAGTCAGTAACTAGTAAAGTGTTTGGGTGTTACTCACTTATTTTTTCAGTCATTGATTAATCACTTGGTTTAAAAAATCTGCAATGAAAATGTGAACAATAATAATCACAATCAAGTTTGTGTAAGTTGAGGGTAACATGTACATATAAACTCAGAGATTTCATCCTCTACCAGTGCCTGGGTACATTTATTAATTTTAAAAAAGTGATATCAGTCGTTGCTCTACTTCCTACATGCTTCATGAAATCTGGCTTCTAAGTTTTTTGATAAAATCTCGCTGCTAGAGTAGCAAACAAACTCAATTACTCAGGGCTAGAACACCATTATTCGATTATTCATTATTTGATTGAATTAGCCATATTCTCTTTGTTTTATTTCATTTATTTTATGATACAACTTTAAATACTACTTTTAACTAATTGCTAAGCTATGCTCTGTTATGGTATATTTCAGGTTTGCTGTTTTAATTGTATGATCCCATTAAATGTATTCTTCTTCTTCTTATTATTATTATTATTAAAAAACTTGTCCAAAACTCCCAATACGTGTCCAACATATATCCAGTTCCATTAATATGAGTTATGTAATTTTCACAGTCATCAGACAGCTTTATTGATTTGCAGCCATCAGATCACCTCACTGCAGGGTTCAAGAGAACATTCAGTAATAGAAACACCAAACTAATTATTACTTTTCAAATTATCATTAGACAAACTGCCGCACTCTGCCAACTGTGTGCGTGTCTCACTTCATCTCACAAGCTGTCTGTGCTGCACGCCTCTATTGTTCCTTTGTAGCGTCACCCACCTCATCCAGGTATGAGAACAAAGCATAGCTGGGTATAGTTTACAGGAAACCACTTAGGCCAAATCCTGTCTGTAATGCAGTGTGTAAAGAAAGAAGCCATGAAAGATTGATGCAAATGTTCAAACCTCAACCTAACTCAGAGTCAGCATCCGTGCAGTATGTACTAACTGAATCAGTCAATACGGTAAATTAACACACTGACAGTGGAACATGCTTGCTATAATTACGGGTGTTCGTTTGCTGGTTGTTTAATATTAATACTAAACTGACACTGAAACAAGTACAAATCTCCCATCGCAGTTATCCACATGGCTTGGCCAGGCTGTGTTATAACATTAGCTTATGAAACATTGTTTATCTGAAACGATTAACGTTACGGGCCATCCTCAGGCTTACGTTTGATGTTTGATGTTTGATTTTGAGTTTTCTTTTTTTCTTCTTTTTTTTTTACTATTATCCAGTGGTCCAGATTCAAGGATTCTTTCAGTCCATTCATTCAGTGTTATCTTACATGAGCCCTCCATGGTGGGTAATATCTCTTTCTTCCAGCTACGATTGCAGATACAGCTGATTGCACATCATTTGCATTACAGATAAAGCTGATGGGCAGTCTGCTTAGATATAAATTATGTAGCGAGACCTCAAGGTTAAAAAGATGGTTATGAGGATCCACCAAGGCTATGAATTGTTAATATGATTCCCTTCATCCATAATGGCCAAACGTGCAATCTAAGATAAAGGTCAGCTTGTGTTTTCCAGAAGAAGTGTAGCTTATCTCTGCATATAAGGGAACTGTAGTTGAGCTGCATTTGTAGAAGACAAGAAGAAAAGAAAGATAGCTCCTTTTTGGGATACTGTATACTGAAGGAGGCATACCGGCTAGCTCGGGTAGCTTCTGTAGTTCTCTGTTATGACTGAGGGGGAAAGAGGAAGTGCTGAACCTCTTCTCTCTCTTGACGGCCGATTGTGACCCTGGCTGCTTTACCCTCATCAGCTGAGTTGCAGGAGGCACTTTCTTATTGGAGCCCTGCAGAAACAAGAGTCACAGAGGAAGGGCTCTTGTTACTAGAGCAAGGTAGGGCAAGGTATTTCCTGCCCCAAAGGAAATGGCACAGGAATTATTTTTCTCAAATGTCACTGCAGAGTCCAAGGGAGGAGAAGGGGGAAGAGAAGGGGCGAGGATGTTGCAGTTAAGGCTCAAGTTCCTTTCTGAATCAGATCAGGCGATTCTCAATTAAGCAACCTGATCACAGCCGGTGGTGTGCTGTAGAGATTGTGATGGACAGAGATTGTGATGGACCTCAGTAGATTAATTGAACACAGATGGAAAGGATACAGCTGTCAATGGAAACACACAGCAGGTCCAGGAGTCAATCAATCAGATCTTTTCCAAACTCCACTCAACATCACCGACATACAAATGACAAGGACAAAAATAGCCACGACAATGGCTGGTATTACATGCAGAAGCCAAACAGGGCACAGTGGGGGTAAAAATAGGGATTGAATGCAAGTATTTTCCAAAGAAAATAAAGTCATAAGATCATGCAACAGGTCACATGAGCAGGTTTGCTTGAATTTCATGAGGACAAAAAGTCATTATAATTGAAGAACAAAAATGCATTGGTCACAGAAAGCAGTAAAAGCAGCAGTAGTAGTCGAGGTAGCGTTATAATATGTGCCCATGATGTATATAACATGCATGAAGTCTGAAAACTCAAAAATCAACAGAAAACCTCCCCTCTTTCACCTATTAATACTGGTAAAGCATTTGAACACAATTCGTACAAAGAATTACTTAAATAAACAATAAGTAAAAGCATCAGAGACAAAAAAGTTTTGGCCTACAGACATCTCTATTAGATCCATGTAGTAACAAATGCTCAGGACCTTAACTTTAGTACTTATAGTTTAATGCAAGTTGGACAGTGAGAAGTTTAAAAATACTTACGTCTTGGTCACCTGCAGGCCCATTTTTACTCCCAGATTTCTTAGATCTTCCAGATTTGGAGGATTCCTAAAGAGTGAGCACGGGAATTAATAAAAAATAAATAAATAAATAAATAAACAGATAAACATTTACATGAATACAAAGCTTGAGCATTCACATCCATGTCCACTTTACCTTTTCTTTTTTGCTCTTGTGAGGCATACTGACATGGGAATCCCCAGTGTCAGCAGTGAAAGTGTGGCCACACACTAACAGCAGGCTCCTAGTTAAAACACGTCTGCTCGTATACACTAATAATGAGGCTTCCACGACTGACCGTTCAAACACCATGTGACTACGTCGGAGCCGCGAGCAGTCATCCTATTTATACGGCGGCTGCACAGCACTACTCACCCTTTGTAGAGATATAGTTAACAACTGAAACAAATACGGTCTCTGTCCGCTGTCAACACCCAACTTACTCTTGCCATAGCTGCACTTTCCAGCCCTAAACGAGTGATGCGTCTCCGGTGTCGCTTGTAAAAGTGGACTACGGCCACAAGAGGGCAGGGTTGTACATGGAAAACCGGAGGTAGCTGTGTGTGTGTGTGTGTGTGTGTGTGACGAGTTCAACCATCTCCTAAACCGAGGCAGTCATGCTCTGTCAGTGTCCCGGGTTGGCCTGCAAGGCACCCACTTAGTTGAGGCTTTGACAACTTTTAAAAGTTATGTAACAACAGATATTTCGCAAATATGACCGCCAGAGGGGACTGGACTCCTAAATTTTCCCTCAGACCGGAGAAGAATTGGGCTCAACAGTCTTTAATATCTGCTTATCGACTTAATTTCCTCCTGCAGGCTGGTATTCTGTGCTTTTTATATTATACATAATAATAAGCATTACTGGCTATAAACTATAACTATTGGCTGACAAGCTCTTTAAGTCAGCTGGCTAAAGTTGCTGTAGGATCCAGTCAATACAGTCGCTTGCTTTGGAAAACAGCATATAACAAATAAAAAATTAAGCGCACTTTTTTCTTCCATTTATGCCCACAATGCAACATAATTCCTACAAATTCTCAGGACATCAAGCTGACTTAAGGTGTGACACATTTAAATGAACGAAAATACTAACTGGGTTTGGCTAACTAGTACTTTAGTTTTTTTTTTAATCTTGTATTTCTTTTTATACTTGGACCATGAATACAAAGTTTGAACATTATGTTTTATTGTAACTGAGCTTCTGAATCAATAGGCCAACTGAGTAATAACAAAATGTCAAAAATAAATAAACTTTTACAGTTGTTATTAATATTTCATAGCCTCGTTGCAAATTTCAAGTATTTTTTAAACTTTAGTTTAAAAAGGGTCTCAAAGGCAAATCATCACATCTATAAATATATAAAAACACCAATTCAAGTTTTTCAGCCAACAGAAAGCATCGTGAATGAAACTGTATTTATTTATTCATGTTTGATACAACTTCCCCGCCCTCTTACCTGAGTTGTCTTCAGAAAATGTATAAATGGATATAGCAGTGATATTAACTAATTCTTTTTGTACATAACTATTTAATTAACTAGTCTAAGTGGTTAATTGTCCTTGGTTGGTTATCCCCTTGTCTTTATCCCCGTTTAACTTGATATGTTGTAATAGGCATCTTTGTCCATAGGGTGGCAGTGGTGCATCCTTTTGAACTTTGTGTAACATTCAACATTCATTCCTGGTAAAATGTATTTCCCCCAAAGCAAGTGTTAATAAGAAGCTCAATCTAAAATTTAAACCGAGGAGAAACTCTTTCATCTGTGAGTGTTCTGTTGTGTGTAGAAAATTCAGCAATATTTCTGTAACCCTGACAACCCAAACACCAATTACTAAGTGTAAACTTGTAGTAAAAATTAATTAATAACAAGCCAATCTCTGGGAGATTAGGCTTCTTGTTTTTTTTGTTTTTTTTTCATTCCCCATCTCTGAAAACCTTATGAACTCCTACTTAAACCAGAGCGAGAATACACTTCACCTCTCTTGACACTTGCTTTCTTTTTGGCAAATACAATGATCCCAGCGCTTTATCCTGACTGATTGGAGAAGAGAGCGCAGATTGACATGAGTAATAAATGCATGTGTGGGCTACAAACAGAGTAGGATTGTTTTCTATTCTGGTTGTTGATGCAGCACGCTGGCGTGTATTGATTAGGTTGTGAGAGTGTTCTGTTCTCTGAATTATTGTGTTTCCATCTCTCTCCCTCTCTGTCCATGGTCAGAGCTTCTTCATCATCACAGTGTTATTACACGATGATACGGCTCCCTTCATTTCCTGTCTCACCAACTGCAATGCAACAACATAAGGGGGAAAAGGGTCTGCTTTTTTGTGCCTGGGTGCTTGGATGGATGAATGTGCATGAGACAGTACAATCTGTCCTCTCCTCACAAAGAAAGATAATAAGTGGAGTAGTTTTTTATAGGCAATCCTTGCAATGACAAGTTATCAGTAAACTGAGGGGTGATTTTTTTTCTCTCCATTTTAAACTTCCCAGTAACCTGTTCCTGTTTATCGACTTAAGACTTAGCCTCACTTTTCTCTGCTCTCTTTTCTAGACTCTTCATTAGACAGCTCTTTGTGAGATTCCCCTGATGTAAATTATTTAATTATTTGCTACAGCCACTGAACCTATTATACAGAGTGCTATGTAGCACAGTCAGTGAAGTGAGAGTTACCATAACACCAGCTTTTTTGTAAGAAAACTGTCCTGGAAAAGAGGCTAATGAGGGGGCTGATCAACAAAAAGCTTGTTTATTTTTCCAGGAGAGGGAACAGAATGACAGGAGAGAGAAATGGACCGCTTGTTATAATAGAAGAAGATTGCTTGAAAGGACAAAAGAGAATCAGTAGGTAGAAATGGCTTGGTTGACTGTAATCATTGTGCTTTATCACAGGTGCACGATCTCCATTGATAACACACAAATGGGTATTGATTATGTCACACAAGCTGGGACTCATATACTGGTCTGTTTACCTGCTTTCACCATGAAAGGGAACTGTGATTGTTCAGCAGGTTGATTTAGTGGGTAATTAATTTCATTTGGAATGAATCAGAATTACTTTTGTGATCCTGTAAGTGCAACCAACAGCTCACAATTTCCACTTCACAGCAGGTGGAGTGCCTCAAACCAAAACCTGAATTTGGTTTTCCAAACCTGAATGATGGTTTTATACTTCTTTTTTCCACATTATGGAAGTTGCAAACTCAATAAGTAAATTCGCTTAGAACAAAAGTCTGCAAACTGAAAGTCAAATTATTAGAAGAATGATAAACAAAGACTACTGTGTTACTCGCATAACTGTTTATTAATTATGTGACCAGTCTCTCAATTGTGATAACTAGTTTATTGTTTCCCTTTCTTAAAAATAAAAAAATAAAAAAATTCCATTTTAGTTAAATAGCACCAAGTCACAAAAACAGTCACCTCAAGGCACGTTTTATTGTAAGGTAAAGACCCTACAATAATAGAAATCCCAGTAATCCCATGACCCCTTTGACAACTTGGTGACAGTGGGAACAAAAAACTCCTTTTAACAGGAAGAAACCTCTGAAAGAAGCAAGCTCAGGGAGGGAGCAGCCATCTGCTGCCACCAGCTAGGGTTGAGGGGAGGCAGACAGAACTTAAGCAAACTATAGTGAGAGACAGAGTTTAATAATAACTAATGATTAAACACAAAGTGGTTATTGCAGAACAACTAAGGGATGGTTCATGTTTCACTTTTATACCCTGATCCAGCCCTAACTATAAGTTTTATCAAAAAGGAAAGTTTTATGTCTAATCTTGAAAATAGTGAGTCTGTCTCCTAAATCCAAACCGGGAGCTGGTTCCACTGGAAGAGGGGCCTGAAAGCTGAAGGCTTTGCCTCCCATTCTACTTTTGTAAACTCTAAGATCCACAAGCAAACCTGCAGTCAGAGAGGTGTTGGTATAATAAGCTGTCTTTAATATATGACAGGCCCTAATTATTCAAGATTTTGCATCAGAGGAGAAGGGTGTCAAATTGAATTATTAATTTAACTTGAAGTCAGTCAAGAAAAACTAATATGGGTGAAATATGCTCTCTTTCTAATCCCTGTCAGTATTTTACTGCAGCATTTTGGATCAACTGAAGGCTTTATTAAAAAGTCTTCAGTTGATCCTTTACTAAAAAGCCTAAAAGAAAAGACAGTAGTTATGGCAAAATGATAATGTGTAAACCACAGTATTGCATGGGGGCATGCTTCTGCTTAGCATGATGCAGCACCCTCACACCATGAATAGAGGTAGCACCCTGCTGCCTTCAGTTTGCTTCAGCAGATGACTTGCTTGATGATTTTTTAAAAAACAACATGTACCACCTGCTTCTGCATCCTCCTCCTCCTCCTCCGGGATTCAACTTTCTGGTTTCATCAAGGTGACCTTTAACTCTTTTCACCTGTAGCTATTCTCCGCAGTCACTTTGTTGTTTCGTGCCATCTCCACTTGGTCTCAAGTCATATTCTGCAGGCTATGGCTCATGCTGCGCCAGCGTCGACCTTTTTTCCTTTCCCGTGGGTTTTGGAGAGCTCTCCAGATAGCTTTTCCCTGGACTTTACCCTTTGCATCTGTCTTTCTGCCTGATGTCTGTCTTTTACAGAGATTTTATACTCTACACTTTTTATTAGCCAACCTGAAAAGTTCACATAACAAATTTTGGTTGATTTTATATCTAAAAAAATGTAGCTTTAACAAACAAACAACGTGATGATAATAATACTGACACTCACATTGATACAAAAATCAAAAGTCAGGAGGTGATTTTGATAATATGATCAAAAATTACAGACTGGACCTTTAAGCACTGACGATACCGTGTGCCATTTAAACAGAAAACAACAACAGGACTGTCAAGACATTAAAGAGAAAGGAAACTTAAATTTAAACAAATTTAAACATTAATGTATTTAAGAGTAAATATCTTTTACTCATCTCTGTGTGTAGTTTGTGGAAGCAAAATGGACATTTTCAGTCAAGACAACGCAAAACTTTTTCTCCAGAAATGAGTTTGATTGCAGGAAAGTAAGATCCACTGGGTTTTGGACTTTTTTTTTTTGCCCCTGTACACCACCAAAGTAGATTCCGAATCAAACAATCAATATGAGATTGAAGTGCAGCTTTAATGAATATAGATACTGACACTAATATTGGTTGCCAGAAACATTTTGAATCCTTTTTCGGAGGAAAAAGATATAAATGAACTTTGGAGCTGCAGACAAATACATGACAGAGATTGCAAGAATGAAGAAATATACCTGGTTATAAAACATTTAAAACATCATGAAGGATAAAAACAAAAACAGTCTAAATGGACTTGATCCAAGGGAAACATGTGCATTATCACACACAAGACAAAAGCAGAATGATTTTCATATCGCTTTATGTGCTACACTTGGGTCTATGATCGTCTCTCCTAGCTAAAGCCCTCCATGACCTTTTGTGCAATGATAGTAGAAGCCATAGTAGCAATGGATGTGCACAATCAGTCTATTAAATGTGTAAAGGTTAGTACACTGGCTAGTGTATATATAGTGTAAAAATATTGGGTTTATTTAGCCACCTGTGAAACCTGGGCTGAATTTTATACAGTCTATGCTACACAGCAGCAGTAATTGCATGTAGTCAGTGTCAAATATATTCCAGCTACATTACCTCTCGACTGGAGGACTGCATGACCATATTCATATTTTTGATGCTATTGATGCAAGGGAAGAATGCAGCTGATTCTAGCATCCATCCATCCATTCTCTTTCAAAGTGTTACCACATACCTTTGTTGGTTACAGAGGCCATACAGCCACTTTGTGTTGACTGCCTTAGCTTTATGAGCAGGATTATATGTAAAATACTATCACACAAGACCAGAGGCACTTTTCTTTCTTTCTTTCTTTCTTTCTTTCTTTCTTTCTTTCTTTCTTTCTTTCTTTCTGTTTTTTTTGACCAGTTATTCTAGTTAGATTTTTCATAGTTCACTGAGCAAACCTGCAAGTTACACAAGAAAAGACTGACATCAGCATGTGGTGCACAGTGCAACAAGGTTTCCTACTTTATTGCAGAATCTCCTTGTCAGTTAATAGAAAGACGAGTATCTACATTTCCAAAAGCATCACCATCTGAATTGCTAAGTGAATCACATACAGTAATACTGTTATACTACCCAAGCATTGTACCTTCTTTCATGTGTTTGTGACTTGCAATCTCTTCTGAAAGGGGCGGTCAGTTTGCAGCCACAGCTGTCATCTCAGTGTTATGTTCACACAGACGCTGACACTGTCAATCTTTGTTTGCAATGAAAGAGGTACATTTTGTTCAACAGTTTACGTTCCTGCTGTCCCGAGTCATTTCTCCCACTGCTTCAGCGAAAGACGAGAGCGCTGTTCTCCACTGGGATGAAAACTGCCAGCTCTTCAACCCCATGGTGGACATCAAGAATAAAGTTCAATTCCCTTTCATTATGCAGATCAGTCATTTCTTTTATTTTTTGCCTTTACCTCCTTTTATCTGTTAAAAGAAAAAAACGGGAAAAGAAAGGCCAATCAAAAAGCCTGTCGCAGCTGCAGCTGTCAGTGCTATAAAATGAGAAATAAAAAGAGAGAGCAAAAAGGGGATGGCTCAGACTAAAGACAGGAAGAATATTTTAATCAGATTCAACTGCTAAGACTTAAAAGCTTTTCTATCTTCTTTTCACGACAGTTGATATGATTGATTGTTTGGCACTCTTGAGACAGTTCAGTATTTTCTTACGTGTGTGTGATGTTACTTGTTTACTTGGATGAAAGTACTGGGTCACCAACACATTACACATACAGGAACAGGTTGGCTGTGGAAACATGCCATGAAGCTCCTGTTGCTCAGTTCTGCAGCTGATGTTAATGCCAGAGGAGATCTGGAGCAATACAGACTTTCACACACTATGCATCTCAGCAGCTCCACTTTGTAACCTTATGTAGTCTACCACATTTCTGTGGTTCTTGAATGCTTTCATTTCAATACTACCACCTACAATTTGAGAAGGGAAGAAATTTCACAGAGTGACTTGCTGCAACAAAAAATATTCTTAAATTCAACGACCATTCTTTCAGAAATATAGCCTGCATTGTTAGGTGCTTGATTTTACATATTTGTGGCAACTAGAGTGAAAAGACCTGAAATCAAAGAGTAAAAGGCGTACTTTGAAGAGATGAAGCACATCATCGACAAAACAAGCCTTTTTAAAAAAGTAAGACACTGGTTTAGCAATTCATGCCTGCAACAATATTTGGCCAGCACTTGAAAGGTTAAGAAAACGACACAGGTGAACATGAGATATCTTTCTACTAGTGTTTCAAGCATTCTTGTTCTTTTTCAAAACCTGGTACCTCCATTATTTGCAATGCATCTTCCTGACCAGCAGTTATTTTGGTGTGTCACATTAGTAGCAGATACTGGATCCTACTCACCTTTAACCTAATATTAAATTGTTTACATCTTCATGACATATGATTATGTCTTTGCCCAGTTCCATAATTTACCATGCATAAACACCATTCAATGTCACAATACATCATGTTAGTACCTGAAAAAAATAATCTGCCACTGTTTACTAGGTAGCTAGCCTTAGCCCTGCAAGCGTCGCTAACAAAGTTTCTCCCTCCTGCTGGCTGAATTTATCATCTCTTCCTTTCTGTTACAGTGCGTAGTCAAGATGGCGACCACTGACTGTGAGAAGTTTACCTCATGCAACACTTTTGGATCATTATGAGCAAGATAATATATTTAAACCCAAGAAGTTGCTGATGACAAAGACAGGTATGAAGTGTATTCCAGGCTCCTTCTATGCCAGAAATGATTAAGCTAGGTGGCTAACATGTATTTACATGTAAATGTCTTAGCAATGTTTTAATAAATGTTTTCCCGTGACTATTTTCATGTTGGTTTGAAATAAAATATCTCCATCTGCTGTTACTGCTCTTACTGCAACTTAAGCATGCATGTCCATTTCACACTTTGCTGTGACATCGGGTTGTGGAACCACAACTGGCTTTATGAAATGTGTCCACTTTTGCAATCATACACTGATCTTCCTATTTTAAATATTAATTTAGTTTAATTTGTGTGAAGCACATTGTTCTAAACTTCCTTAAAGACATTCTTATTGCTCTTCTCCAGGGACTATTAGTTATATCTCTTTAAATTCCATCATCAGAAACGTATGCTTGTTCCACTTTCCTACAAGCGCTTAATTTGAAGCAAACCGATGCTTTCATGGTTTCAGTACACATTTGTACTGAGAGCAACGCACGAGCGTGCAAATTAAAAGAGACAGCTAACATTTAGCCTAACCCTGATTCTTTGAAAAATGCACACAGCAGACTTTACGAGAACAGCAGCAAATCAAATATGCTCCAGTCAAGTAGTGCAAGCCTGCTTTGAGTAATTTCCTTAGAGAGAGCTTGTGATGGTTTATCTGTGGCTGCTGTGTTGGTGGGAAATGTGGACTTGTTGAAGGTTGTGTTACCATAGAAACAAAACAGGATAAAGGACAAGACAGGATGCCTTGCATATTTCCCCTTGAATGTTCCCTTTGAATGTTTTGTGATCCTAAACACCTTGGAAAATATAATTCCAGCTTGGAATCAACTTTAGCATTCATAATTGTCTCATTTCGTTACTTGACTTTTATATTTAACTGTACCTTCACAAATGAGTGGGGAAACGTGGTTTATCATAGTGGCTTTTAAGAAAGCCTCAGTTCTCTGGAGTTTCTATCTTGCTTTCATACCCTGTATTTCATTAGAGATAAAGCTCGAGTGAAAAGCATGCTTCTGAAATGAAATACCACTGTCTCATTCAGTGAGTCAGTGGCTCCTCTGACTAGTCTCTTCTGCACCGCTGACTCTCTCAGAGCAACTTTGCTTTCCCGTTTTCCTCTATCCTATTCACATTTCTTCATCCTATCTCCTCCTCACACTATCCTCTGCATTCTCTCCCTCTGCCCCGTCCTCTCTGCTTGGGAGTTACTCAGGTCAGAAAATGAGCCAGCTGCCCAGGCTATAATCTGGGGAATACAGGCAGCTGAAGACCAAGACAGGGGTTGACAGAAAGGCCAGCTTTTCCTGGTTGATAAAAGGCTGTGTTCATGCCTCAAGTCAGATACCATCCACCCTGACCTATAAATGTGCTTGACCGTTAGAAAGAGAAATGCATCTTCATAGATAGAGAGGCTCTATCGCACAGAATGTGAAGTTCAGAATCACTTTGTAGAAGTAGAAATTTAAATTTGACTTTAAGACTCCGACCGACAGAAGAGATGATGCTGTATATTGGTTATTTTGAGGTTAACAAAATTCACCAATAACAGGAGAATAATAGGAAGCCTTTTTACATCAATCATCTGTCTGCAAATAAACAGCTCTTTGAATGGGTAATTGCATAATTGTACATTACTTTATGTGTGGGTGTTGTGGATCGCTAATGAGGGTTTTGTTAATTCATGCTTAAAACCTTTTCTCACTGCAGTAAAAAATTTTTAAGGGAGTTCTTCATCTAAGCCCCGAGCACTGATTCAGAAATGTAAAATGTGATTCCTGCAAGGTATGGATTCACATAATTAGCCTTTAATGGAGTATTTCAAAATGTGCAGAGAAAAAAAAAGAGTTTTCTTTTGTCATTCTGCACTAATTAGTCCCTCAGTTACTTTGCAGGCAATACAGCAAGTATGGAAATTACTTACCATTTTATCTTGCTCCATGGTTGCATGGCGGCACTGTACAAAGACAGGAAATTGGGATGATTTTTTTTTCTCTCAAAGTTAGGCAAAGAGGCATTTCTTGGAGGATTTGTGTGCCCTTTAGGTAGCGCAATGATCTGATAAGTGTGTGTGTGTGTGTGTGTGTGTGTGTGTGTGTGTGTGTGTGTGTGTGTGTGTGTGTGTGTGTGTGTGTGTGTGTGTGTGTGTGTGTGTGTGTGTGTGTGTTTCTACCACTAGTGGCCGCTTAACTTTTCTTAGCAGTTTCTACTGATTTATCACTTTCTTGCTGGAAATTTCTGAACATGTGATGCTGTGCTGGGGGTTTTTTTTATGTGTTGCACAAGGAAAAGAAACAAATTGTCAGTTTTGTCAGCTACTTCATATTTCCATAAATAAACATTTGCTGGCTCCAACTCCCCCACCGTGAATATCACCATCATTCCTTTTATGTTTTCACAAACTGTTGTTCAAGAGATTTAAATACATAAGCTTTGATTTTGTTTGTACTGTTTTGACAACCTTAGTGCTTGATCACTGAGAAATTAACCGAGAATGATGATTAAAATAATGTTTATAGGTGAATGTTTTTGCATTCTGGCTTAAAAGAACGTATTTTTTCTAATTTCTTGATTTATTATCTAGTGAACTGTTAATCAGAAACTCAATGTGCTCAGTAAGGCATAATAAAATATTTTTTTCCTTGAAGTGTTCTTTCATAAATGACAACAACAAAAAAAAAAATAATGTACAGTATGCATTGCAATTTTTCTTGATTCTCAAACAAGGCTCTCTAGAAAAGGCCAATCATGTTATTCCCTGCAAATATGATTATGGATCCTCCCTGACAACAGCAATAATAAAGACATCACTTATGACCTAAAGAAATGCACTCACCTCATATCTCTGCTGAAAAATCAGATGAGCTAAATCCAAACATGTACCGTGGCTTGCAAAAGTATTCAGCCCCCTTGAACTTTTCCACATTTTGTCACATTACAGCCACAAACATGAATCAATTTTATTGGAATTCCACGTGAAAGACCAATACAAAGTGGTGTACACGTGAGAAGTGGAACGAAAATCAGACATGATTCCAAACATTGTTTACAAATAAATAACTGCAAAGTGGGGTGTGCATAATTATTCAGCCCCCTGAGTCAATACTTTGTAGAACCACCTTTTGCTGCAGTTACAGCTGCCAGTCTTTTA
>VVHJ01026013.1:0-18436 GCA_015107715.1 Tylochromis polylepis
CGACATCAACACAGATCACAGACAGCAGTTCAGTGAGATCATTAAAAAAGTCTGTGCAGTATTTGGGAGGCCTGTAAACATTAAGAAACACAACTTTGGATGGGGCCCTCAGCTGTAAAGCCACATATTCAAAAGACTGAAAACTTCCAGGAGATAACTGCTTACATTGAAATGATTCATTAAATAAGACAGCAACCCCTCCTCCTCTCCTGCTCACCCTGGCCTCAATGATAAAACTGTAGTTAGGAGGGGTTGTCTCGAATATAGGCAACATGTGTACATTTTTAAAATGTGTGGTGACTGACAACACTTTAAGAATACAAATCTTTAAACAACATTAATACAACAAAAAGATAAATTATGCAAACAATAACATGGACAAAAGGCAATTAAACCTAACCCAACAGGAGACATAAGTAATTGTGTAAATATATACACTATATTTCATATAAACATGACTTTTCAAAGACCATCATACCTGCTCAACATACTCACGTCACAAGCAAGCTCTGCTGTGGAAAACAGAATAAGATTGGTCTTTTCCTTGGTATTCAACAGGAAATGATCAAATCAACAGAGTCCCGCAGTATATTGAACTTTTATGTCTTGAGTTGATCAGCTGACCACTTTTGCTCCATAATTGTTAACTGAATTTAGAACATTGATTGAGAGCCAAAGGAAAAAAATCAAACTGTTATTAATTAAATTAAATATGGTGTGATTAATTTTGACAAGATTAACATTTTAAATGTCAAGCTGTTCCTTCCAGGCTAAGTTCTGTGTCGATCACAACATTTACGTTATGATTGACACATCCATTTCTCTTTCTTTCAGCTTAAAAATCTATGTAAAATACTTGAGTCTTGCCCTTTTTGGTTGTAAAGCATTAAAATACAAATCTAAAATACATCTAAGAGCATCAATCGGTTTCATGGCAACAGAATAGATATTTAGCTTTAGCTTTATTTGGCTATCATTCCTTATCATGTGAATACTAAATGGAGGACATGTGTATGAATGAAAACATTTCGGCCCTACAATTGGTGCCTGAGGAACTCCAAAAGTTAATTCACAGTGTTTTAAAAACAGTCTAGAATTGAGACAGAGAACCTTTTTCCAGATAGATATTTTGTATGTTTAAAAGCCATGACCCGATCAGCTAATGTCTCGCTGTGTAACCATTCCTGAAATCTCTGGATTCTGCAGAGTTGGAAAAAAACTATGAGGAAAACCAGAGGAAACTGGAGGAGAAGGCTCATCAACTAGACGGTTTGGAGGACAAGATGAAACGCATCCTCCATGACATCAACAAACAGATCCAGATCTACAACACGTGTCAGTAACTCACCACTCAAAGTCAAAAAGAAAGAAGTCTACATCTGCCATTTCTTTCAGATACACTTACATGTCAAGACAAAAAAAAATAAATAAATAAAGTCACTCCAGAAGTGAATGTGCATTTTTGTCTCCAAATGTTCCTGTTTTGTCAGTGTTTGTAATGGTTGCTATCATATTGACATAAATAAATGTTGTCTGATTTCATGTTTTATTTCTGATTCAAATTTGAGCACAATATGTTTGCATTTATTACTGCAAATAATATCACATGTATATGTTAAAATGTGTGATTTCAATTATAAAAACAGTGTAAGTTATATATTTTAAATCATTTTAAATTATGTTTTCCCTTTATTTACCATGTGATGGTGTAGCTGTAGTTAGGTGGTCCAGGCATTAACCATTAACCACTGTCTTCTGTTTATTGAATGCAGATGAAGTTGTAATCAGCGCTCAGGCTAAATTTCTTCACATTTTTCTCTTAACTTTTATTTTGTTATTTTGCTTTTTAAATTAGAACAAAATCTTCAGAGGAAGGTGCAAACAGAGCTGTGTAGTTGTAATAAGAACCTTTATTATATATATCTATATAAAATTGTCCAATGAAGCACAGATGAAGTGTCAGGAATCCAGTTACCGTGTTTGTCTTCAAGCAAAATAACAGGGAAACAAGTCATAAACATTTATATGTGGAAAAATAATGAACTGTTTGTCTCTGCTGCCTGGGGTAGGAGGGTGGCTGTATACTGAATGTTAAGAATTGCAACCAAATGCCAAACTGGTGCTGCACAGATTGTGAATGTTTATCACACATACTGTGATGGTGCTTGGAGGATCTGCAGTAATTGTTTATTGAAGTGACATAGTAATAAGCAATGTGTAGTACGCTGTTTAATTGTGCCTTACATTGCCAGTATCATACATTCTTTTACTGTTTGCATCCCAATTTGTTTTTTTTGTTCTTTTTCTAGGTGTAACAAATGATTTTGTTACATCTAGAAGCTGCAGCCAAATGATTGATAACTGATTAACAAATGAAAATACCAAAAGGAACCTGTGTAAAGTTTTAAAGTGTACAGTTTGGTGAATGAATAAGTTTAAAAAAAAATCTGTGTAGACGTTTGTTTGTTTGTTTTTCTTTATGTTTATCACAAAGGAGAATGATTTGAAGTTTCCACGTTTGATGCCGTCACGTTTTATAACTGCTGTGTGTGGCTTGAATGTGCATGCGTTCACCCCAGGGTTTGCAGTGGTGCAAGATGTCCCATTTCTATTTTTGTGTTTGTGTCCTTGATGTGCCCCTTTGACAGAATCTGCTGCACTGCAAGTTTTACAGCTGTCTGTTGGTCAGGATTGCCAGTAAATGTTGGCAGATCACAAAAGAAAGCAAAAGTGAAGAGGTTGCAGTAGACTTGAGGTAGATCTGAAATACATACCTTTTGTCATTTGTAGCTGCTTTGGATCTGTGGTTTTTGTAAATGAGCCAAAATTGTGATGAGGTTTGGAAGTTATGGGTTTGTTCCTTGGTGTGCGCTTTAAATGTAGTTGCTGTAAAACCAAGGTTGCATACATTTTTCAGGAAAAAACAAAAAGACAAACTACTACATTATTTGTTTAACAAAATAATGGAGACCATTTGGGACAAAGCTTACTAAGTCTAGACCTCTGTCCTTTACCTTCTGTGGGAATATTGGCACACAAAAGGATGACGTGAGCGCTATTAAATGTTGATTGTGGAGGCTCGCGGATGCTCCTCAGCTGACTCAGAAGGTTTTCAGTGTCTCGAACACTCTTTACACATAGGAATAATATAAGCATATAACAATCTGAAATGGAGAAATTTAATCTAATGTAGATTGTTAGAGAGAGAGAGACAGAAAGCGAGAGAGATCACGTGAGCATGTCAGCCAGGAAGTGACGGTGCAATCGTTTCAGGTTTGGCCGGTCAGCGCTGTAATTTCCTCTAAACAAAGTAGGACTCGCCCCGCAGAGGCCGGATGAAACCAATGGATTAAGCAGGTTTTTTGCTGTTATATTTTGTTTGATTTCCTTCGCAATTGAAGTTTGAAGAAATGGGCCCCGGTTAAAGGAAAGAACATTCTAGAAACACCGTGGACTACGGGGTTTCGAGTTCGGGCAGGAGCATAGCGGCCTGCGGCCGAGAAGGAGCTTTAGCAGCCGGGCAAAGCAAAAGAATTTGCCCGCTATTGTGTATTAAAACGGAATTATCATCATAATAAATCCCCGTAAGTGCCCTGTTGTAACGTTAATGTGAATATAGTGTTTTATCTACTAATGTTCGTCAGGTGTTACGAGATGTTTTGTCTTGTTTGTTTAAATTGAATATCCATATCAACCCGTTTGGTTTGAGCTACCGTTAGCGTGAGGCTAATGACTTTAGCTGCTCGGAGTTCTGTAGCAGCGCTTGACTGGACGACCTGCCCGGCACTCCGCTGGGGCACACGGTAATGGAGATAAACTACAGTCATTAAAAACATTACTGGCGTTATGCAGCAATAATGTGACTGTTTACTACTGCCCCAAGAAGTCAAAACAGCGAAATTAGATACGGTATGTACATAACAATTGTGTTACATTTCCCGGTCTAGACCAGGTACATCAGGGTGACGGTGTTATGTTACTCTTCTAAAGGTTAGCACCTTTTTAAAGGGAGTTGCCAAAACATGACTTCGAGAATATAAGGTTAGTTTGACGCCTCGTGGAGACCTATGTGCATGCCTCATTATTTACAGGCACATGACAGCCACGAACACGTGTGCCTTAAAACAAACGAACCTATGTAGTCTGCTGGTTATTGGCTAATTTACAGTTGATAATCTAACTAACCTGTGAATGGGAAACTCAGCTATACGGATTAATAAACAGTGGCCGGCTATTTAGCAAATGGGTTGTACTGAACGCTAAATAAAATGGCTGATTTAGCTGTTGTCCTGTGTTTGTCATTTAACTGTGGGCTAGGAACTTGCTTTTGCTATGCTAAGGAAACGGCACAAAGCTCAATGTCCGACTGGTGCTGTCAATGTTATGCTCAGCCATATGCTTTCTGTTGTAAGGCACAATAGCCATGTTCTCTTTCAGCATTGCTGTTATTTGACACCTGCTCCACAGCAGGTCCAAGCAGCTAACCCTCTCTCCATCTCTGGATGTGTGCATGCTGGTGTGTGTGTGTGTGTAGTAGTCTATACAAACCTACTCAAGTCCCATAGCTGTTTGATATTCTGTTACATCTTGCAAATTGCACATCGTGATAACTGACAGTGTATTATCTATGCTTTAGGTCCCCATCCCTCACTAGTCTGCCTGATTCTGTTCTGGGAGAGTTCAGACCAGCATCATCGCCAAGATAGCTGGGCCAGGCAGGAAGAGGCACACCTCAGATCCAGACCCCAGCAGTGGTAGTGACTCTGGCGACGGGCGGCCTGTCAGTGCCAAGTGCCTGAAGATGGCCAGCAGCGGCAGTAGTGGTGTGGCCGGGAGTGAGACGGTGGGCCATCGTGGTGGAGCCCAGCAGAGAGGAGGCAGTGGCAGAGAAAACAGCTCAGACTTGCCCTCCAGTACGAGTAAGAAGAAGCAGAAGGACAGGGCCAACCAGGAGAGCAGAGAGGCCAAGAGAGCGGCAGCAGCAGCCGCTGCAGCCGTGGATGGGGTTATTGCAGAAGTCAAGAAAGGTAAGAATTACAAAAAGTGTCCCAGCTACACACATTCAAGCATTTTTTATACAGTATTTTATTTTTTTGTGGATTTCTACTCTTAAAATGTGTCTAAATTTTTTGTTTTGGAAGGTAACCATGTAGCCTCGTTCCCTGTAGCGGGTCCCTGTTATTTCATTTTTCCCTACATGAAAGCTGGTTAGGCTACTGGTGTTGCTTTGGTGTCATTCAGCTGCTTATCCATCGAGTTTGTCATCCTCCTGATGACTCAGATTCCACCATCTTGAACTTCAGCTGGTGATGGTGATTGTGGTCGTTGTTCTGCTTTGTGAGAGATTCACTGTAAGCCGGAGGGTTACTCAAACCACCGCCTGTGGAGAACTGGTTCATTTGTTTGCTGGGTAGGACTTGACCAGTTGTGGTGAAAATCACGATCAGTTATTTTGGTCTTCAATTATTTTACTTCATTATAGATGCACATTAAAAAGCACATTTTTAATACGTCACCAAAGTGTGAGAAAGGGTGAGAGAAAATGGTCTCTCACAAAGGGTGAGAGACCCTCAATGGTGTAGAGACAAAAGCTTCTGCAGCCAATCACTAATCATCGTCGTCTTCTTTCAGCTGGTTCCTTTAGGGGTCTTTGCATGTCCTCCTTCACCATATGCACTATAGGCAGAAATGCACTAGTGATCTAGATTTACCTTTAGATGGAGGAGACAGACCAAAGTGCACGGCTGTAATTGAAAGAGGTGTGTTTCATTTTATAACACAAGGCAAGACAAAATCTTGATGGCAAACAGAAACATAACAAAGAAATTGTTTTATGCTCATTATTTTATTTTTTATAATTGTTGAATAGTACAGTTGTAGCTGAAATTAATATACAATTGTTGCCCGGCCCTAGTTTGTGTCCCTAAATCAAACTCAGAGGTGTTCCAAGAATCCCCTTAAATCACCTGCCACCTACACTCACCAGGTGCAGTCCAAGGCAGTGGAATTAGAGTCCGTGGGATATTGTTGAAGCATTTATCACTTTGCAACTTCTTCATCGGATAAAACAGTTTAAAAAAAGTGTAATGCAATAAAACATTAATTACGACTATGTTATATGAATTTTGTAGTGCACGTATGTGTAAATGTAAATGCCCAGCTTTTAGTTTGTCATAATTTTATTTATTTTGCAGTATTAAACTTTTTTCTGTGTCATGGAATAATTTGCACAAATTTGCACAAGAGAGTTGAAGAAGATGGAACGGGTTAAATGGAGTGGGTGGAGACGAGTGTCAGGGTTTGATTTGTGATGGAAGGAATGTGAAAGTGAAAGAGTAGGTTAATAAGACAGTAGTGAGACCTGCTATGATGTATAGTTTGGAGATGGTAGTACTAACAAAGTAATATAAAGTGGCAGAGTTGACAATCTTTGGATTTTCTTTGAAAGAGAACAGGATGGGCAAGATTAGGAATGAGTACATCAGAGGGAGAGCTCAAATTCAGTGTTTTATCTATCTATAAAAAAATATAATGTTTGTTTGTGTGTTTAAAAGCATGGATACCTCCTTAGCAACTAAAATAAGCACTACATATAGACCACAAATAGAGCTGTAATTATTGCAGCTTTCTTTACAAGAACCACTTTAGTCCAGCAGTAACAGGTTTTTGGCCAGTAGGGGGAAAATGGTGGCGAATTGTCCCTTTTTTAGTGCCTAAGTCTACTTCATTTGGTGCCGCATTTCCTGGCACCTGATAAATTTGCATCAATTGCATTTACTCTGTTCATCTCTGATTTAGTATCTGTTGTGTTGTGAGGGAAAATCTGTGAGATCTTCACTATAGATGACTCTTCCATATTGTCACACATTTTGATATGTTGTTGTTGTTGTTGTTATAAAGATAACTTAAAGAAGTCCAGACACTTTTCTTTCCAAGCTCCTTAGACTACAATGACCTGGATGACTGAGAACCTTCACAGACCTTATAAAGATAACCTTTTCCAGTATGCAAGCCTACATAAATTGATACTAATAACAGCTAATTAAAGGTGATATTGGATCTCATGTTGATGTGAACCTAGTGATACAGTATTTACCTGACCATATAGAGCATAGATCATACCTGTAATCAGTGCTTTGATTATATATACTTGATCATGCTGGAATTGGTGTTTGTAAGTTATCTTAGTGGGTCTCATCAGACTACACTGTGTTCAGGTCAGTGCAGCTGTTTGTAATGTTAATAGATATGCTCTACTCTGGCTCTGTTTGGTTCCCCATGAGACTGAATGTGAGAGGATTTCTTTTGCTGGTTCTCTTCTTCATGGTGAAGGGATGTTATTCTAGTTGAGATACTGCCAGGCTCAACCAGCTGTGGCTTTATCATAAAAAGGCATCAATAATTTTTGATATTATTCAAAACCTGCTATCACCATCTCTGTTCAGTGATGCAGAGCAAAATGTCTTTGGAAACAGCAAATGAATTAATTTAAATTTTTATTTTTTAATAGTTTGACATTAACAGTGTGAAATGTTATTTAAGTTGAATCAATTGACTAACTTTAAAGTAAATGTACTTTAATGTTCACAACATTTATGCTGCTAGTTGATCTAACAGTAGCTACAATTAAAACGAGTTTTTACCTTAAACCAAAAGCTACTTTATTAAAAATGGATTTTGAAAAAAATTTTTTTTCAGGTGCTAGTTTTGCCAGTCTTTCTAAAAGAAACTCTTGCTACTCAGTAGCCATCTTTGAAATGTTTCTGGGAAAAATAAATGGGAAGAAAATCTTAACTTAAGTTTGAGAGTATTAATTGTGTTAATGTATGCAAGTCAAATCTGATGACAAACTGCAAAAAAAAAAAAAAATTGTATTTCTACTACACATGAGCAACCTCGACACAATACTCGGTGCTAGCATAATTGCCGTCTCCTCTCATCCAACCAGAGTGCTTAATAAATTCCATACTATTTGCCAGTATGGTTACTTTAAGCCAAGAAAAAGCCAAAGTACCATTATCTACAATTTTACTAAGCCAACAATTGGAGAGAACTTCACAAGTAACAGTGCAACAATATGATTGGCTAATATCTTTATTTTTTCAGATGTTGATTGGCTCTTTGTTGGCTAATGAGAGCTCTCCTATTGATTTCTATTCAAGAATCTTTGATTCCATGTCATGTACATATATTCTGGCTGTAACAGTCCACTGTTGCAGTAGTGTAATTTTAATTATACTGAGAAGTCGCAAAATAATACACTATAACACGCATGTTAAGTGTTTTAAAAAAACTTGTGTCACAAATGTCAGCAAGTTTATTCCAGTCATTTGAGTGATGTAGCGCCACTAGTAATATGACTGTCACCAGCTGAAGGGGATTGAGTGTTGCTTGTGACCTTTTTGGAGTGATTCAGTTGGGGAGAGAGGGAGAGATTGGATGAGGAAATGAGTGTGGGAAAGTTGAGGCTCTCCAGTTGTTGGTGAAGGCTGGGTGTTATGAGCTTGTGTGGACTCAAAGCCACAGCTTCGAGTCCACGATGAGAAATGGTACACGTCTTCTTGTTTTTCTTTCTTTTTGTCCAAGTTTGTGCTTTGAGTCTACATTTGAAGAAGTGTCTGCATGGCTCGGTAGCATGCAAATGAGTTGATGATTTTCCTTCTTGCAATTGTTTACTTGGAATACAGTCTGTGTGGGGTGGATAATTTTAGATGTCCCATTTGTAATTGCTGAGTTCACTGCCTTCTGTCTCCCTCGGTCTGTCCATGAGTGCTCTGGACTGACCTAGTTGAGCATATGAGCGCAGTGGTCTGTGTGAATGCGTGAGCATGTGTGTTTTCTCTTGGGTTCCTTGTTGGCTGTGCTCTTCATTGGCTTTAATTTAAAATGTCCTTTTTAGTTCTTTTAGTTTTTACATTTTAACACGGTCACTGTTGCTCAGACTGGAGGCTGAGTGATCATGGTGGAATCATTTTCAAGTTCCTGCTCATCTTTAAAACTCGCGTGCCTGCTTCTTTGTTTTTTCAAGATGTGTTTGTGGACTGGAAGCAGAATGTCAACGAAGTGACTGTCAGGCTGCGCTGTGGTGAGGGGGTGCAGAGGCTAGAGGACATAAACACCACCTTCACAGACACACACTGCAATGTGGATTTCCCAGGTAATTCACAGCAAACTATGCAACGCAAACAGAAAGTATAAAAGTGGAGACCACAATAGAAGCTGGGTCAGCTGGTCTGGAATTTGGACTTTAAACTTAATTCTTTGATTTATATCTTGGGTTTATCGCAGTTATTCTATTTGAATTGACACTGTAGGTAGAGCTGCGGTCTAATAAAATCTGTGTGTTTTCATTTTTCAGATGGACGGCAATGGAGCTGCCAGCTGCAGGAGGAAATCGAGGCCTCATGTAGCAAAGTCCAGTATAAGGAAAAGGGAAGCTTCCTCCATCTTATCATGCACAAGAAGATTCCCTTCCACATCTGGCCTTCTCTAAAGGTGAGTTGCATAAAATTGTGCGTCACTCATTCAAAACAAGTTTAAAAGAATATTACATTAAATTGAGGAAAGTATGCTAGCCTGCAAGCAACACACTGCACTTGTTGTAAAAGTTCTGCGCCACGTTGCTCAAATGTTAGTGCTTAGTTGGTAAGAGTTGAAATACGAACATGCCAAAATGTGTTTAGTAAAACATTATGCCCAGACGTGACTGACAGCTAATCTTTGAAGGAGAGTCTTGCACACATTGAAGCTTTAAGTAAACAGTGTGTTTTGCTTCTGGCTCCTCTCCTCTGCTTTAGTCAAATAAAAAGAAGGAGGCAGTATCCATAGAGACCAAACCAGGCACGAAGCCTGTTGCCTTGGAGTCATCAGAGAAAACTCCACATCTCCAGCCCCAGCCTCCCTCATCACCTGCACACAGCGAGTCAAGACGCGGCGTTGGCAAATCATGTGTCAAACGTAGCCTGAAAACTAAACCAACTGGTGAAAAGGCCACTACGGACTCTGCAGGTGTTAAAAGCACAGCTGAAGATGGCTACACCACCACCACCAGCAAGCCTGTTACCATCACGAGAACTGAGCAGCCGCATCAGGAACCTAGTGCCAAACGCACAGTTGTACGGCTGCCTAAGACCTCTAAGGAAGCCGCGTCAGCCGACCTACCATCTGTGACGGCTACAGCAGCTAACGGGAAATCCACCTGTGCCCACCTGCCCGCTGGTCGGAGCCCACAGACACAACGCAGAAGTGGAGACAACAGATCTGAGACTCGTGGCAGTGGACAGGAACAGGGAGCAGAAGCAGCTGCTTCCACCCATACCAACAGAACTCAGGTGAGATTAGAGGTGATATTGTGATTTCTAATTCTAGTTTATATAATTCAGTTTGTTTAACTGGGTTACAGTTGACTTTCTCCAGTAAGCTGAGCTGTTAACTGTCCTGTAAACAAGAAACCTGCCAACTGTAATCTGGGATGGATGTTAGAAAAACTTGATTCCCCAGGCAGGGAAATGAAAAATTCACAAACACCAAAAGAGTGTAAACACACAACGGTAAAGAGGCTTGTCTGTATTGTACTGTCTCCATTTTACACAGCCACTAGGCTACCCCAGCAACAGTATTACGGTTTTCTTTTCTTGTGTTTATAGTCACACACACACAACTGTCAGGCGGATGTGACGTATTCTGAATCAGCCCAAAATCATGCAGAACACAATAAATAGAAATAATATATTTCTGTATTTAATAATATTTAAAATGATTAAACATTTTATTTTATTTATTTTTTTAGTTCAGATTAGTCTTGAAGATATGTTTTGTAATAGTGTATTTTATTTTATTGAATAGTGTGCCTTTCTGCTTATTCAGATTATTTGGTGTGTTGTATTTCATTTACCGTTTATTTTTTCCACTTAATTGCTACATAAAAGAATTTCCCAACTCTGACTCTGACTCTCATTTAAAGACTAAAATTGCAGATTATTTCTACAAATCGCCCAGTACTATGAGTTAATGAGATTACAGCCAATAACACCATCTGCCATGTGTGGGCTCCCCTTTTCCAAGTGTCCCTGGAGCTTGGAAGAGATTTTAATTTTATGAAAGATTTTTACACAACATACTAGCAGATGCCATCTAATGTCTGTTGGTAAACCTGTCACCAGACAACAGCTTGCCAGATAAGAGGAGTAAGCTAGACATGAGAGGACTGTCTGCTCATGTGTATTGGCATGTTTTCATACAGCTAGGCTCACAAAAGTAACTTTGCAGATACGTTAGATCTCACTGGATAATCAGCTGTATATGGCATGCTTTGTTTTTGATCACTGCAGTAATAAGAGGACTAGAGGGTGCTGTGTATACCCTCACAAATGTGAAAAATCTGTAGCTCAGACATTCATTTAGTCTCCTTTTCCTATGGGGACTTTGGGAGTGAACGTTCCTCTCTTTCATTTGTAAAACAGCTCCCGTTTTTCTTATTTATGAATTTATTTTTATTTTTTTCAGTTGGCCGAGAAGCGAAACCAGTCATCAGACTGGTCTGGTGCAACAACACATGTCAGTGTGAGCCAGACCGCAGCTCCCGTTAGCACCAGTGACTGTGTTAAACCTGTCGTCTTCAACAAGGAAATGAATTCCACTTCTGCCCAAAGGCTGGGAGACAGAACAGACTCTGAGCCAGCTAGAAAACCTGTTGAGCAGGAATCAGAGCAGGATCCTCTGATTTGTCAGCAGCTTGGAGAAATGGAAGTGGTACCAGTAGCAGCGATGGGAATGGCAGCCAAACAAAGCCAGACGCCTGGTGTTGCCCAGAAGAGCAGCTGTGACGATGAGGAGAAGCGGGACCAGTCGAAGGAGGAGCCGCCACTAGAAATGAAGCAACTGGAGGGTTAGTTGTTGTACATGGTGCTTAAATGCACTTCTGAAAAAGATTAAGGGAACTCGTGATCATCACAGTTTAACACACCATTAGTCAACTTCGGTGATATCGGTCTGTTCAGTGAGGAGGTATAAACCATTGGAAATCCATTTCACCTGCTTTGGTGCAAACAAAAGGACAGCAGATGCACTTGAAAGGACCACTCCAAAAAGGGAATGTTTTTGCATGTGGAACCCAAACCATTGCGCTTTCCTTGTCCCTATTGACTGATTTTTCTCTAGTTTTGCTTTTTGCTAGTATCCTTGTCACCACCGGCATGACGTGGTGCCTGCAGTGCATGTACCAGCTCCGGGGTTCTCTCCGTTAGCACAGGTCCCACTAAAGGCCCTCATGGCACACTCATAATGTCTGTTTTGACAGTTTGGTTAGAAACGTGTACAACCCTGTCCAGCTGTCCTTGAGTAATGGATCGTCTCCTGGGGTCTAGTCCATTCTTAAGACAGTGCTGGGAGGCTTGGGGAAAACTTATCATAACAGCATGAATGTCCCATTCCGGAGATGCTGGACTACCTGTGCAACATGTACTGTGTCATGCTACCAGTGCAGTACACAGACCCTAACAAAAAGTAAAGGTAGAGAAAAATCGGTCTGATAGAGTAAGAGAGCAGTGGTCTATGATCACCACCTGTAAAACTATTCCCTTTCTAGGGTTCTTTTGTTGCATCTCCAGTGCACTTGTTTTTGCACGAAAGCAGGTTAAATGGGTTTATAATGGTGTCTGGAGAGGTTGATATCCCCCCAAGTTTGACTGACTTTGTTATACTGTGATTATTAAGTGTTCCCATATTTATTTTTTTAGCTTATAATTGAAGGTGAAAACAATAATTTCCAAAATGTGGCACCTTGCAAAATTCTGTTTTAGTCTCACTAACTTTTCTCTATCTTGAAACTGGTTTATGACAAAAGATCACAACTGCAACATATAAATGCTGAAAACATTTAAAAAGCCTTAAAATACCTTAAACACGTATCCTTGGAGATATCCGGGAGGCATCCTAATCAGATGCACAAACCACCTCAAAGAGCTTTTTTGTTAATACTTTGTCCTAAATTCCCACAGCCCCAGAGCCCATGGTAAACCTGCAGTATGTGAAGAATGATTCATATGAGAAGGGCACAGACTTGATGGTGGTCAATGTTTACCTGAAGGGGATCTGCAGGGATACAGCCAAAGTCATCTTCAGGGAACAGGACTTCACCCTCATCTTCCAGACAAGGTTATGACCATGAATGTCTACTAATAAAGCATGCGGCTTCCTTTTTGGCCAGTCTTCAAAGAGCAGCGAGTGATTGACCTTCCTTTGGCTTCCCTTTACAGTGATGTCAGCTTTCTGCGGCTTCATTCAGACTGTGGACCGAACACAGTCTTGAAGTGGCAAGTCAAACTCAGGTACTGTTGGAGTCTGCTTGTTCTTCTTTAGAAACCATAATCTTAAAATGAGCAGGTGAAGAGCGCAGCATTAGAACATTTTTCTGTGTAGATGTGTGGGCTAACTGTACAAATATACTGAGCTGACACGTTCCAGGAACCCCGGCCAGCTTCATCAGTATCTCTAACAAATTGGAACAGTTATTAGTGCCTAATTAACCATGAAGAAACAAGAGTGCTAAATCACTAGGGTTGAATCAGGGCAAAGACATCAAACGTATAAGGTAGCACCTGTCACCGGGTTGAAGGAAATCTGTGGAGTCAAACTTCTTTATCATTGTTTTCTTTTTATGGGTTTAAGCACTTGGCCCAAATGCAAGTGGTGCGGAAGACATAAATATATTCTATATCTGAAATGTTATAAATGTCTTCAAGACATTAAGTGATGAATAACAAGCCTGAAACAAAGCGGGAATGTTGCACTGATGACATTCTCGTAGAGCACTCACCTCCCTGAACTTCTTTTTGCCTATACAATCTGACCTGCGTACTCTCCCTCCTGTGATTCAGGAATCTGATCCAGCCTGAGTTGTGCAGCTATGCCTTCACTCCCTCCCGTCTGGACATCACTCTGAAGAAGAGACACAGCCAACGTTGGGGGGGCCTGGAGGCCCAAGCCACACAAGGTCTGCTGCCAGGCTTCTACTTGTCAACACTAGATGAAGTTTTTGGTTGTGTACACATAAAGCGTACAAACACTTTATGTGTATCTGTTGCAGGATTTTTGGACATGATAATCCAGAGAGGTTTCACAATAAAGATGACCAGTACTTATTACTTGAATTTCGGGCAGTTTGTTGTCTGTTGTCAGTGTATTTTCTTTACTGTTTGTGGTTGAGACAAATGTATGTGGGTTTTTCGGGTACAGGAATTTGACCTTTGTAACGTGGCATGTGAATGAATATGGCTGCAAAACTATTTAATATTCCTGTCACATCTCTCGCTGATGACCTTCATTTTCTAACCACAACCTCCATTGTCCTCTGTTTAAGGTGCAGTGGGTGGTGCTAAAGTCGCTGTGCCCTCCAGCCCTGCCTGCATGGAGAAGAGCCAGCCAGGCAGCAGTCAGCACAACCTCCCAGCCAAGGAGGAGCCTCCGCGGGTTGGGGAGGAAAAACCCAAGACCCCCAAGGCCTCAACCAGAGTGGAAGATGGGGGTTTGGATTCTGTGGCTCCACGCACCGTCTCTGAGCACGTTGCTATTACCAAGCCAGAGCCTACTGTTACCATGGTGAATGGATTAATGAATACCCATACACACTTGAGACTGTGTACTACTATTTTTATGTTGTTTTTATTTATAGTGGTTTTATTGTTATCATTTGGTCTACGTGTCGTAGGAGCTGACAACAGTAGAGATGACACCATAGAGTCTGGATGAGTGAATAGTTATTGACTGTGACTGATAAAAGTACATACAAACATACACAACCCCAGTAAATGACCATGTTTGTTTCCCAGCCTAAGCCTACCTGCATGGTGCAGCCCATGACCCACGCACCTCCTGCCAGCAGCGAACGCCATGAGGAAGAGGAAGAGAAGAAGGTGTGCTTGCCTGGTTTTACAGGGTTGGTCAACCTCGGAAACACCTGCTTCATGAACAGCGTCATCCAGTCCCTGTCCAACACCAGAGAACTCAGGGATTACTTTCATGGTAAATAATGGATTTACTCTTGTTACCTCTTAAAAATAATCCATGAATACATTTATAATTCAGCACTGTTTTAATAAATACTGCTCTGATGCAGACCCAAAGCATAATTTACTTAATCTTTAATGCTGTTGCCAAAAAGTGCACCACGTTGTTGGGTTTTTGTGTTGAAAAATGAAACGGGCTGTGTTTTATTATGGCTTTGGTACACCGTCATGGCCCACAGGGGCAGATTTAATGAGTGCTCAGGAACTTCCACAGGCTTTATCTCCATAAGCTGCAACTGCAGAAGTTTGTGGACTTCAAGCATTTAGAACACACTGAAAATCTGGGTCACCCAGTTCTGTGGAAACAATGTCATTTGCCAAAAGTTGATGGAAAATAAAAGGATGGACATTGGCTAATATAGTGTGTCGGTTAATGTCAGGCTATGCTGTCTGTTTTTAACTTTATCGTAGTGATGACCTACTCTTATTGCATTCCTGTATTTTCCATTTCCCCACAGACCGAGCATTTGAGGCAGAAATCAACTGCAATAATCCACTGGGAACAGGAGGCAGGCTAGCCATCAGCTTTGCTGTGCTGCTCAGGGCTCTTTGGAAAGGAACACACCACGCCTTCCAGCCCTCAAAACTCAAGGTACAAAGGTGGCAACCTGAGATTTTCTCCTCTTCTATAGCAATTTTTCTCTGGAAGTTTTCAATCTGCCCTCATTTTCTCTGTTTGCACAGGCAATTGTGGCGAGTAAAGCCAGTCAGTTTACTGGTTACGCCCAGCATGATGCCCAGGAGTTCATGGCATTCCTGCTGGACGGACTCCACGAGGACTTGAACCGCATCCAGAACAAACCTTACACAGAAACGGTCGACTCTGACGGGCGGCTAGACGAAGTTGGTGTTTTTCTTTGGCTGATGTGATGTGATGAGATGGTAACAGTTTCCTGCTAGAATCCTGTCAAACCTTGACCTGATGATTTTTGTTGGTGCAGGTGGTGGCGGAGGAAGCATGGCAGAGGCACAAGATGCGAAATGACTCCTTTATAGTGGATCTGTTTCAGGGGCAATTCAAGTCCAAGCTTGTGTGTCCCACATGCTCTAAGGTAACACAATAACACAAATCTGCAGTTGTGTTACTGCAACCCCCCCACGTTTGTTTTCTGTTTGTTGACATTGGCATCTCTATCCTCTTTATTCAGGTATCTATCACCTTTGACCCCTTCCTCTACCTGCCTGTGCCGTTGCCACAGAAACAAAAGGTGCTCTCAGTTTTCTACTTCGCTAAGGAACCTCATAAAAAACCCATCAAGGTAAGATAAGAAACAGCTTTGTGGTTCTGCATCAATTATTAAAATGGTGAGGTGTCTCTTGTGACCTGTTAATGAATATTCATCTGTATGTGTCAGTTTTTAGTGAGTGTGAGCAAGGAGAGCTCCAGTACTGCTGAAGTCCTGGAATCTATCTCTAGAAGTGTGAGGGTCAAACCCGAGAACCTCAGACTGGCCGAGGTTAGACATTTTAAAATATCCTCTAATAGTGTCATGGAAAGCAGGGGTAGTCGTATAATACCGCAAACATTTAGAGGTGACTTTCTCAAGGTCACTTTTTCTCTTTTCTTTCTTTCTTTCTTTCTTTCTTTCTTTCTTTCTTTTCTTTCTTTTCTTTTCTTTTCTTCCCTCCCCTCCCCTCCCCTCCCCTCGTCTCAGGTGGGAAAGAACCGCTTCCAGCGAATGTTCCTGCCTACCCACTCCCTGGACACAGTGTCCTCCTCTGACATGTTGTTCTGCTTTGAGGTGCTTTCCAAAGACCTGGCCAAAGAGAGAGTGGTATTGCTCAAAGTGCAGCAGGTATAAATCTTGCTTTTACATTTTGAAAACCTGTGAAATATGTGACTACAAATACTTAAACAGCCTTGTATTTGCCTTGCAGAAACTTCAGGTCCCCAATATCCCCATCTCCAAATGTGCCGCCTGCCTAAAGCCTCCGGTGTCTGAAGAAGACAAACTGAAGCGGTGCACTCGCTGCTATCGCGTTGGCTACTGCAATCAGTAAGTTTTCTAAAACATGTTTTCTCCAACTGTAAATGACCGATTAAGAACTTTTAGAAGGGACTGCCTGGAAGAAAGCTGTAGTCCAGTGATCAGTGACTCCTATGTCATACTATTAGTTCAATCGGTTAACTTTTCTGTGAACGGGTTAACTCTTCTGCTCTTGTTTCCCCAGAGTGTGTCAGAGAACCCACTGGCCCAACCACAAAAGTCTGTGTCGACCCAACACAGAGAACGTGGGCCTGCCTTTCCTGGTCAGTGTGCCAGAGTCTCGACTCTCATATTCCCGCCTCGTCCAGCTTCTAGAGGGTTATTCCAGGTACGCAGTCACTTTCATTTGGAGGTCATCATGTTTGATTTATTAATATTAGATTTGCTGTGACGTGTCTGAATTAGAGATGGTCCTGGGAATTAATTTTGACTTGATTAATGGAAGAAAAAACTCGAACTACTTCACAGTTCTAAAAGTATAAACGTAGAGAAAACAAGTAGTTAGGGGATGGTGTCTAAACAAATACTGCATGTATTTAAGGGCCATTTGGAACTGTTAATCACATTCTTTAATAAACTGTTCATATTAAATGCTGCTGAAATGTGCAGCAAAGTTTGCCAGCAGCATTGTTTCTTTGTAGTAAATGTCTACACGTCTGTGGAGTAAAGTATGCATGCCTGACACAGGCTTCTATTCATTTCAGTCTGTTTGACTTTCACTTTTTCTCTCTTTTTCTACCATTTTGATAGTGATTTATGTGAGAGTGATTGTTATTTGTCATAAATTGTATTAAGTATATGCTTATCAGTAGATGCAGCTAGTAATTTTCCATAGCCTTGAAACTATGACTCAGCACTTTTCGTTATCTGGAGATGTGCATTCCTGCACGTAAGATCACCACATACACACCAACATATATGTTAAAAGGACCACCCATGGCATGTCCACTGTGTGATTTATGAACTCTTGTTAATAAATAGACCAGCGCGCCTTTGTTCGGCAGACTCCGCTGAAAACCGAAGCGGGTCTCCCACTGCAGTGGTACGCTAATTATCAAACTGTACAGTCTGGTGTGTTTGCCTCAATCTCCAACAGCATGCAGGGGGGTGTGTGAACCAGCTAAAGTATTATTGAACCTAACAATTTACTTTCCACCTTTTAATGGAATAAAGAAATATGATTTTCTTTTGTTTTATTTAGGTGTTAGCAAATCCTTTTCTGACATGCTCCACTGCCAAAGCTCAAAAAATCCTTAATGAAGGATTTAGATAAATGCGAAAATAATGGAAAACTCTGATTTATGTTCCCTACAAAAATGATTTTCATTCAACTTAGTTTCTCTCTGTTTTCTTTTTTTTTTTTTTTTTTTTTCAGTTTCTTAT
>VVHJ01026017.1:0-18229 GCA_015107715.1 Tylochromis polylepis
CCACACACACACACACACACACACACACACACACACACACACACACACACACACACACACACACACAATCCAACTCTGAGCAATGTTCCAAAGGTGTTAATGATAGAGCACATGTGCTCTTCAAAGTGTCTGTTACAGTAAAAGAAGAAATTATGACAAACATAACTTGTAGTCTAAACATGGTGCTTCAGTGCCTCTGTGCCTTCAATATCTCAAAATAAACTTGGGTGACAGAAAAAAAAGAGCAGTAAAAATGTGTTTTGAGGGGGTGGTTCACACATTAAAATCAACACATTTCATTTACCTCTTTTTAAGAAAAATAATACCGCATTCTTGCAAAAGTTTTTTTGTCCTCTAAAATATTGAAATGCTAAGTAAAAAGTAAAGAAAAGGTGAATGAAATGAAAATAACACAAAGACAACATATCAGCTGTTGAAACAGGTATTTTGTTTTATGTATTTACTTATTTTTTAATGTCATTATTTTTTAAGTTTTTAATGAAACACATTTCAAAATAGCAAAAAATAAACAAAAAAAAAACCTGGTGGAACATCCCACAGTTAATATGGTTAATTAGCAAAACAACCTGCTATGAAAAAGTAGTGTCCCAGGGAGCAAGAGGTTTTCAGAAGCAAAGATGAGGTTCACGAGTTTGCAAGCCTATGTGATTCAGCAATTAAAAATAATGATTGCCAAGGTAAAAGTGAAGACTTCTCGTTTGAGGTGCATGGTATGATTAAAAGATTCAGAGAATCTTTTTTTTTCTTTTTTTATAAATCGTGGACACCATGTTATTAAAGCAAATGACAAGAGATACCACCCAGGCTGTTATCAGCACACATTTCAAAAGCAAGAATTTGTGATGCTACGGGGTGCATTAGTGCACACAGCATGAGTAACTTGCACATCTGTGAACCACCATTAATACAGGTTTGGAGCAACATATGCCATGCAGACATCTTCTTCAAGGAAAACTGCATTTATTCCAGCTAAGGAAATATTTCTTCTTTGAAAATCTCATTCAGTATACATATTCATACATTCAGTAAACATATGTATGTTTCAGTATACATCATTCACTGGCCACTTGATTAGGGACGCCTGTTCAACTGCTTGTTAATGCAACTATCTGATCAGCCAGTCACATGTAAAATTCCATGAATCTTGGCATGTAGACATGGTCAAGATGACCTGCTGAAGTTCAAAGCAAAAATCAGAATGGGGAAGAAAGGTGATTTAAGGGACTTTGAACATGGTATGGTTGTTGGTGCCAGATGGGCTCACTGGATTACTTCAGAAACTGCTGATCTGGTGGGATTTTCCCACAAAACCATCTTTAGGGTTTACAGAGAATGGTATAAAAAAGAGAGACAGACAGAAAATGTCCAGTGAGCTGTGGGTGAAAAGGCCTTGTTGGTGACAGAGGTCAAAGAAGAATGTCCAGACTGCTTTGAGTGTATAGGAAGGCAACAGTAAGTCAAATAACCACTCATTGAAAATGAGTTATACAGAAAAATATCTCTGAATGCACAACGTGCAATTGAGGCAGATGGATTCAGCACCAGAAGACCACACCAGGTGCCACCCCTGTTAGCTGAGAACAGTACACTGTCTCTAGAATTTACACAGCCTCACCAAAATTGGACAATGGAAGACTGGAAAAATATTGCCAGGTCCAGTGAGTCTCAATTTCTGCTGTCAAAGCATGAATTCATCCTGCCTTGCATCAATGATCAGGCTCATGGTATATTCTTGGAACACTCTGGGCCCCTTTCTAACTCCACAGCCTACCTGAGTATTGGTACTGACCATGTGGACCCCTTTATGACCGCTGCTTCCAGTAAAATTACACATCTTGTGGCATCACAAAGTTCAGATAAACTCAAACTGGTTTCCTGAACATGATAATGAGTTCACTGTACCTCCAAAGCCTCCATATCAAAGTTCTAGCAGGAGCTCTGCAACATGGATGTGCAGCCAAAAAATCAACGGCAACTGTGTGATGCTGTGATGTCAATATGGACTAAGATATCAAAGGAATGTTTCCAGCACCTTGTTGATGCCACAAAGAGTTAATACAGCCGAAAGGGGGTCCAGCCTGTTGCTTAGCATGTTTTAGCTGAGGCTGATGAGTGTGTGGTTCTTATCCAAATTAATAAGTGCTTATGTTTTTTTTTATATAGTTAGCAGCTATCAGAGGCTACTATTCACAATATAGCAGCATTGACATATTTGTCACCATTTCTATTAAAATCTTTTTTTCCCCCTAAGTAAATCATAAAAGCAGCATGAGACTGAAAAGGGAGCATGAAACAGATTTTAACAGAACAAATTATATCTGCAGTGACTGGCCAAAGAAGCAAAAGCTTTTAAACCTCTGAGAACAAGGTGCAGCATATTAATTAGCATCAGGAAATGTATTTATTTTATTATTTTATTTAGTTTTTATTGCCTATGAAGATGTCGGTGTCAGTACACTGGGGAAAAGAAATCTTGCACATAGCTCAGCAAACCAGATTGTTTACATAATGAATGTGCAGTATTTCATCCTGTGCGTGTGCTCCAAGGCTAAGCGCTCATTTCCACCCTTGATGATCACAGGCACCATTGATTATAATGCTGACGAGCAGGCTAATACTGCCCGTGGCGTACAAAGGAATCTGGACATGTTTAAAGTTCTAACATTCATGTTTTTTCATGCTGGTATGAAGGAGAATGCTGATGTTGGGGGCAGCTGGCCCTCATTAAGAAAACATGATGTCAAACAGAGGGGCTCGCTGGTGAAAGTCAACCACTCTTCTGCTTCATGGTCGTTGTCATCTTTTGGCATATCCCAAAGACAGACAGACAGATACTCCACCTGGTGAACTTAACACGTCGACACTGGTCAGTAAACTTTTACATACAGACCAGAAAAACAAAAAATCAGAGAATAAGGCTATTAAAAATGAAATATATGAGTAATATACAGTATAAAGCATAAAGCTAGAAGTCAGCATATCTCTGAATATACAAAATTGTAATCTATGTTCTCCTCAAACTAATAGGTCATGTATTTTTAATTTTGTAATTTTCTTTCACTCTTTATGAGACATTTGTAAAAATGCTTGACTAACTGCTTCATAAACATTTTAATACTTAATTAATCAACAATAAACAAGTTTCAGGATATAATCTTTTATCAAACGTCTCTTAAGTTTCATACTGCTTTTAGCAAAATACCCACAATTTTTTTAATCTCTTTATTTTTATTTGTAATAGACCATAGTGTAGTGGTTTACACTTTTGCCTAGCAGGCAAAAGATCGCCAGTTTGTTTCTGGAAGGAGACTCAAATCCCTTTGGGGGTTGTGTCAGGAAGGGCATCTGGCGTAAAAACCTTTTAAACATTCTGAGCTACCTGCTGTGGCAACCCACTGTGAATAAGGGAGCAACTTAAAGTAACTTAATTGTAATAGAATTTTTTTTGTTGATTAGATAAAACATTATTTATTAGTTGCTTACTCTCTGTTAAACCATAGACTCTACATGTGTAATTGTTTACAAGTCCTGTCATTAAACTTTCCAATAAACTATCAAGTTTTCCCAAACATTGGCCTTATTTTGCCTAAATAAATAAATAAAGATATGAATGATGAATTACACTGTTAGCTAAAACTTGTGAAACCTTCATAAACTTAACCTCAGTAACAAGGCATGCAAGCAACACCCAGTACTTTCGTTTCTTCAGTTTACAACCCCAGTTAAAACTGACCATTTCCTGCACCTCAGCATGCTTGGAAGCACAGGCTGATCTTGTTTGCCTCAGAGGGCAAGGACAGTGGTGAGCAGCGCAGGCTGATAGATCCACAAAAGCTTCATTGTCATAGCAAAGAAGCCTTTGTTGGTGACTTAGATGGAAATATCTGGCACAGACTGTCTTCAACCTGCGCTGGGCGGATCAAGAATATAGCTGACGTCCTGGTCGTAAATCCCTTGTCTAAATGCACCATTACACGTGTGCTTTTTCAAGCCTGTTTGCAACATAAACAGTTCCGTTTGTGCTGAGGTGTTGAGTGGGGCCAAGATTTAGGTGAGCTGAGGGAGTTCTGTGATTCACTGTCAGGACGCTGTGCCTGCGCAGCCTGCAACACGTTTATGACGCTCAAGAGGGGCAAAAAAACATATGGTGTACATGTTAGGAAGGTTTTCACCGCACAGCTTAACAAGGGATGATCTCTCTTTTTCCACACTTTGATGGTAAGTGCCTGTTAACCACGTCCCACCTTTGGGATAAATGACATTATCAGCTACTTAGCTGATACTTTTTGGGACGATCTGCTTTTCATCGCTTATGACAAAACCCTACAGCATGTTTTCCAAGCTCACTTTACTCCCGGACCGTTATATTAATGTGTGCTGCCTGGAACACACTCACATATTATTTTAGAGTTAGACTGTTTGAGTCCATGTTATCTTACTCAAAATAACTCGGCCTGAATCATTTGGCGAAACACCTCAAAAATATGACTGTTGCAAAACCACATGGATCGTTCCTGGAGTTTGACCCACAGTTCACACACGAACACAATGCGGTTGTCATTCATACGTGCTAAAGAAAACAAACATTTTCCTTCTTTCAATTCATAAATAATTTACTGCTCCATATAATTTGTGCTATGTTTACCATCACTCCCTCCTCTCACATCTGGGATTGGATGATATTACCAAAGATCTCGCCGAGCTCAGTTTGTCTCTGCGCTCATCTCTTCTTATATTCATAGCCCTTTAAAACAAAGCTCCAAAGACAATGAAATATTGTGCAGATCTGATTGGAAACAGCCTCCATAATGTGAGTTTAGCAATCTCCTTATGTCATTCCACTTTTCAAATAGACCGTTTGAAACATCACAGTAATTTGATTAAAATGGATTGACAGCCTGGTGAGTTACTGTCAGTGAGCCAGTGGGAAAAGAGTGTTTCTGATTTCTCCTGAGGAGAATCCTTCACCTCCCCAGCAGTTCTTTCAATATAAGGGCAGCGCCTTTCATCTGCTCCTCGGAGCGAGGCTCTTAATGCGTTGCAGATTCTTTTCAACTCTGACAATCTTTTACCATCATCTTTTTAGTGGGTTTCTGCATAGCATTTCAATTAATATCACATGAAAGTGAAAATATTACCCTGTAATGAAGTCAGAGTAATGTCTGATAATGAATACTCTCATTCCCATATGTGGGAAAATAACCAGTGAAGAAACAGCAGAATTTCAAAGCAAAGTGTAGCCAATTATACTGTAAATGTATTTACTTACTTTGCAAAACATCAGCAACTCTTCAGTATTTACCTTCTTGCTTAGAAGAGACTGAGTGAAAGCCTGGAAATGGGACACTCTGTGACTCCAGGAAGTTTTTTTTTTTGTAGTAAGAAACAGTAAGAAAAGATATGATGATTAATGAGCTTAGCATTGATATATTAATTCTGTGGCCAGCTACCTAGGCTAGCTCTTAACCTCATTATGACTGTTTATGCTATGTTAGGATTAATGTCTCCTTACTCTTGCTTTACACATAAGTGGCATGTATGAGAAAGGGATTGATCCTTCTATTTAGCTCTTGACAAAAAAGCGAGTAGGCATATTCCCAAGATGTTTAACTATTGCTTTGATCAGTTTGTTTAGTGCAGTGTCATTGGTCCCACTGCTGTGTGGGCAAAGTCTGGCATTCTCATGCTTCTAAAACCAAAACAACCATTTGTTACAGGGTACAACACTGTGATCCTTGATTAACCCAATTAGTATGAATAAAGATGAGGAAGTAACAATTTCTAAAGCTAATACACAAAGTAAACATGATGTTAACCAAGCACTGCCGTGGTTGCTGTAAAAATCCCAGTCCTCTGGCCTCTCGCTGCACGATCTGTCTTTCATAGACGACCGGCGCTGACTGCCAAGAACAGCACTCTGGCTGATGTGCCTGGCTCTTGTTAACAGAGGATAGGTTTGTGTCAAGCACAGCTTCTCAGCAGGCAGAGCCAGTTGTTGTTGTGGTTAAAAAAGATTGTGGGACCATTGTGCAATCGCTCACTGACAGAGATGTCGGGCCGCTATAAATGACACACCTCCGACCAACTGATCCTCTGCCAGCGTGACTCATCTTTTTCTCATGGTGGAGGCCTGACAAAACTCCTTTGAACAGGTGTCCAAAGCTGTTGTTTTCCTTTCTCATCACTATCATCATTTTTTTTTTACATTATTATTTATGTATCTGATTTCATCTCCTTTCTCTGTATCCACACACACCCACACATGCACGCATGAAAACAGTTTCAATTGAACTTTTCGAATAAAAAAGAAACACTGCTAGCCCTTGGTATTTATCATGGCTTAATTGTGTTTGGAGACAAAGTGCCTTTGAATTTGAGCCTATTCAACATAGTTCATGAAAAAATATTGAATTAGATTTTTCATACCGCCTACAGTTTTTTCGCAAGACATCGAGGATCATATTCCTTTATTGGGATTATTCCTCTGTATTCTGATCCTTATTCAATGGACTAAAACTTTCTTCCAAGCACAGTGTCACTGAATAAATATCCAGCAACTTTTCTCTATTGAAAGTCTGCCAGCCATTGAGGGGCTGTTTTTAATTGACTGATTGTCCACATGGTTGGAATATTCACGGGCATTGCCATGGGCAAAATTTCTTCTCATCAGAAGCTGCTGTTGGTTGAGCATCTCAGATCTGAAGCCAGTAATTGAATAGATGGGGTTTTGATTGATGCTTAGAGGAAGTCCCTTTCCTATTTAAATATTCATGGCTTTGTAGCCTAAGGGTGAGACGGGAATCCAAAGCAAACCTGTGCACAACAATAGCAGCTCAGAGTTCCTTCTGTCTGCTTCTCATTACAGTAAACACACTGTAGAGCTACCATCCCTCTCCGCATTCCTGCTCTCCACTCCAGTGGGCTCCACCTAACAGAAGGTATTTGGCCTCTGAAGGCAAATCTAAACGTGCAAGATAAAAAAAATTTAAAAAAAAGACAAATTACCCATCATCTCATTGTTTCACCACATAAATATCCCCAGAAAACATGTATCATTCAATTTACTGAATTTCACAAGACACGATGTTTTGTTTCCTTTTTTCTAGCAGAGCTTAGATTAAAAGTGACTATAATGCTGCAACGGTTGAAACATGCAACTCATGTTAAAGGTGTTTCCTTTGGCACCATGTCTCTACTGCTAATGCACTCTTGGTCTCTGATTCCCAGTAAAGTCAATCAGATCATGCATGTTCCCTCCACAACACAAACTGCCATGGACTCCCTGCGCCAAAAATATCTTTTACTATGAAACATCTGCACACAAAAAAAGCAGCATTATTCATGATTCAATCTGTGGTTTGGAACAAATTTCCACTGTTATAACACAGGAGGAATAGCTTTAACAAAGTGTAACAACTTGTATTAGTATTTGATGGCATCCAAAATATACATGTGGCATGAGTTTCCCAGTTATTAAGCTGTGTAAGATTGATCAAGATTTACATGCATAAACCAGCAAAAGAAAACAAACAAACAAATAAAAGAAATCCTCAAACCTTGTTGCTAGTGGTTTAATGTAGGCTCTTTTTTCCTGCTATCTACAGGAACTAACTACTAACTACATCAGCCAACCATAGCACAGTGCAGAAGGAAGCACATATCTACCCATGACAGGCTTTGCTGATGACAGCGCGACAGGATGTAACATTTAATGGTATCCCCCTGAGTTTAGATGTAATTTTAGCTATCACCACACTTTCTTTTCTTGGTGGGTGTACATTACTATGCAAAAGTCTTGAGCCAACCCTCATTTCTATATATTTTGCTTCTAAGGAGCCTAAATTTCTTGTAAGTAGTCTTGATAGATAGATAGTTCTCTGGGCTTTCTGAAGGTCTTTCAAAGTTTCTTTCTTTAGTTGCTTTTTCACTCATTTCCAGTGCAGACCTTGTGCCTGACTGTTTTCAGATGACTGTTTTTTCTTAAGCCACTTCACCCTGACCTATCATTCAAGAATAATAAAGGCACTCAATTCATAAAATTACTTTTGCAAGTATTTTTGCACCAATAATTTGTTTCCCAAAGAGCTGTTAGCCCAAAACTTTGCATATGCATGCATGCATGCTGTGCTGTGTGTCCTTAAAAATTTTTAAGAAACTGGCAAAGTGGAGGAAAAACGATAAGGTGAGAGGCCTAAAAAAAAAAACTATCTACAGCAGATGAACAGCATCTGAATGTCCTGTCCTTAAGATATTGGAAAATAATCCGGCAGGCCTGAAACGGGACCCAAGTTATGCATTGGGCCCTTCAGTTGATCCAGCTATCTAAAAACAAACAATTTGTTTTTTTAGTTGAATCTCTAAAAATCCCAAAGATTACACAGTTTGAGCAGGATAGTACTTTTGCACCAGTATCGTGATTCCCAAAGAGCTATTAGCTAAAAACTTTGCATATCTCAGCAAGGTGTGCAATGTGTCCTCAAAGAAATCAGAGGAAGCTAGACATACAGAGGAGAAAAATAAAATTTGGATGCCTAAACATAAAATATCTATATCAAAGATATCATACAAGACCTGGAATTTTTAAGCCCTTCAGTTGATCCATCTACTGTTTGCTGAAGACTGATTAGAAAATATCTCAGTAGAAGGGATGCTGAAGTATGCCAAATTACACAAGAACTGGACAGAAAATCAGTTGCAACAGTTCTTATGGAGTGAGGAATGGAGGTCAGGAGAGAGGTACAACACTGAGTGCTTACAGGCATGATGGAGGCTCTGTCATGGTTTGGGGCTGGATTTCAACCAGAGTTGGGGACCTTGTCAAAATTAATGGTATTATGAACACAAAGAAGTAGCATCACATTTTGATCCACCCTGCAATACCATCTGGAAAGTGTCTCATTGGTAATAGTTTCATTTTTCAGCATGACAGTGATCCCAAACACACTTCAAATGCGGGAAAAGCATACATGGATCGAAAAACACACAATAGAACACTATCAGAGCCTGGACCAAACACTATTACTGTTATTGTTGTTGAAGTAGTGTGGGGTTATCTTGAAAGAAAATCTAACACAAGGCAGCCAGCATTCAAAGTAAAGCTTTGACATGTCCTTCAAAAAGCCAGGAGAACAATTTTTGAAGACTATTTAAAGAAATGACAAGAAAGCTTGCCTAAGAGAGTTCAGTCTGTGTTGAAGAATAAAGCTGCTCATGCCAAATATTGACTTTCAAGCTCTTTAGAATTGTGCAAACTCTGCTTCCCATTTTCCTAGCAAAATATTTTTTAAAAATGAGGGGTTGTTCAAGACTTTTGCACAATACTGCATTTTTAGAACTAGATAACTTACGCCAGACAAAAACATATATTGGAATTTGTGAACTGTCTCTTAAGCATACCTGTGTAATCTAATTTCAAACTGAAGCAGATAAAATAATGTTCAAAAGAAATCAAAAATATTATTATTCAGCACGTGTCCTGCAAAAATATTGGTGTTAAAATGGATATTGATCAAACACTTTTTATCATTTCATCCCCAGCAATCTCAGAAAAACATTATCAGAGGTAAAATTACTAATTTCAGCATCACAGCACTCAAAACCAACCATCCTCAAGATATGAGTCACTGGAGGTGGTGAGAGCTGCCAACAAAATCAAGACTGTCTTTCCAAGAAAACATCTCCTGACCTGAAAAAAGATGCCTTATTAGTCCAGCAAAATCCCAGCACATTGTCAGGTGTGGAATACTGGGTGTCTTGCATATTTTAATCACTCGTATTAAATTGGGTCTATGACTGTCAGCTTGCAGCGATGTATAAATACACCACAGTCTAGCAAGATTCTGAAGAGTGGAAGAAGAAAAAATAAGTCAGTTGGAAATAAATCCACTGACTTATAAGCCAACAAACACAGAGACAATCTGGGTTGGAGTGAGAGAAGCCCTCGCTGGGAAAACAAAGGGCCATGAATTGTCTGCAGAAGTGTTTTCTGCATGGAATATCTCTTTTCTTTTCACAAACACATTTTCATTCGAGGATTTAATTAAGTGGGTTTGTTTGAGGAGTACTGGGACGCAGCAGAATAATAAAAGCTCTGTCGTACAGCCAAGAGTCAAACAGCATGCTGCTAAATAAACTTCTCACATTTCTGTCATCTAACTTGTCCTTTTTTCGCCATTATGTATAGTTTGTCTGCAGATTTTAAATGATGACTTCTGTAGATATTTTATTTTTTAATGGTCTTCTTTGAAAAAAAAACAACTTTTTTTTTTTTCTCACTGCGCCTGTGCCTAGCCTAGCATGACAAGTAAGATCAGTGAAAAATGTCAGTTGACTACCAACTGCAGCTTTGAAGTTAGAGACAAAGTGATATGAAACATAATATCCCCAGGGTCCCATTTAGTATTTGGCATAATAAACATTTGCCAAGTCCAATTGTGTGTGACTGATTCTGTTCATATAGGTCTGGCAAAAGAGTCGTATAATTAAAATGACAGGTATTCAGGGACATGAGTAGGTCTTTGAGGAGTAGGGATGATTTCATTATTCAGTCTCATTGACTCCAGAGAGCACAGATTGCATTGCACACACCACAGAGACTATATTACAGGAAAGTAAGTCACGCACAAGTACAAAATAAAATAAACAGACACCGTAATTTGGAGCTCTTTTACATTTTTTTCTTTGCCTCCTGTTTATGAAATCATTCTATTATTATCACAACCTATTTTCTTTTTTTCCCCCCAGAAAATAATCACCACAAGGTCTTTTTTGGAGCTGTTCTGGAGATGTAAATCATACAAGATCTTCATCAGCAGATTGAGTTGTCGTGGAATTGCAGCTGTGCAAATGTTCATTTTCCCCACTAGAATATAAATTTAAATTGGAGGTGTGCGTGTGGAGGAAAAACTGCATCATAAAACATAATACATTTTATTTGAGCTTGGTAGAAAGCATTAGAACAATTAGATTTTATCATTAAATCTAGATATGAAAGGGAGAAAATGAAGTAAGACATTTCATCAAGCCTTATCTTCTTGCTTCTTGGAATTTAGTCAGAGTTCGCCAAGAAAAGAAAAAAGAAGAAAAATCTTTCTTGTGACTGAGCGCATTTTTAAACCATTCTCCAAAGCCCACGCTTCAGCCACTTATTATATCACAGCTAAAATGTTCTGATTTATTACATCTTCAAATTTCACAATCTGAGGACAAATTGGTCTCCTCAAAAATGCATGAACATGGCTGAGAAGCACCACATGAGATGAAAATGCATTCCCGATGTTGCAACATGAGAGAATGTGGGCACAATGGTGTCACTGCTGATTAGAGGAGATGGCATGTTTTACGACCTGCAATACTGTTACTAATTAGGGGACACTTGATATGGTGCGTTTCATTAGAGGGAGACACAAGCTCTGAAACCCACAGTGTCATTTCTGTCAGTTCAGTTGCTGTAGCTCAAGGTGAAAGAGACGCATGGCCCACAGAGTAAATGGGATAAGCATCTCTTCTAACAAGAGGAACAAAAGCGTTGGGAGACGGAATAGGCCTTCATGGCAGAATCCTCATAAAGAGGCATGAACTGGCAAGTCCTCGATCTCCACATCTTGAGAAATAATCACTCCCTTCTGGATGTGTTTATGAGGGCAGAGGGGCTTGTGCTATGACGCCTGTATAATATACCGGGGAAGAAGCATACAGTGCAGCTGATCTGAGCCTTGGACTCCTGCAAAAGGGCATGCCTGAAGTGACACTGTGCTGTTGTGTTTGACAGGCATGATTTCTGTGTTATGTCACTAAAGGGTGAAGGCAAAATTATTACAGTGAGCCAGTGTGTGAATACACCAAAAACACCATGCACTGTTTCACTTTACAGCTATAGCTTTGTAACAGTAGGTGTCCACAAATTTTCAGAACAAATAAAAAAAAGAGAGAGAGAGAAAAAAATGAAGGAAGCAGGTATAGTAGTGGTCAAAAGTTTACATACGCTGATCGCGGGCAAGCATCTCATGGTAATTTGGGGCTTTTAATTATTTCTTTGAACTGCTCTTTTTCCCGTGTGGAATGATTGCACAGCATACATCTTTAATGGCATTAAAAAACACAAACTGGCGCACAGGCTTTAAATTTTTGAGGGGATTTTCTCTAATCAACACAGGGTCAAAAGTATACATATAGACTCAAATATATACATACCCTCACGTAAATTTTTTAATAAGTGATGCTGAAGGATCTGCGAAAACTTTTAATTTGGCAAGGCCAAGGCCTATTAACTTCTCATTATTGATCATGACTGACTACAAATGGTAGTTTCTTTCTTTAATACAAAACAAATGTATTTTACAACATTCATTGAATTGAAGAATAAGCAGAACAATAGGAAAGTCCAAGGAACTCAGTAAAGATCTAGCAAAGAACATTTTAGATCTGTCACCACTTTTCCAAAGTCTATAAGAAGACCCAAACTGAGAGGAAATTAGTTAGGATGTTCAGGAAAAACCCAGGAACCACCAAAGCTCAAGCCTGCCATGAACTGGAAACTGCTGGAACACCGGCATCACTGTCACCAGTGACATTGCTGTGGACTAAGACGGTGCTGACCAAGAAAGAATCCCCTGCTGCCCACCTTGATGAGCCAAACACCTAACGAACAAATATTGAGCTATGTGGCTACAATGACAAAAGGTTTATTGGAGGAGTAAAAGTGAGACTTCCAAACCTGAGAATGCTGTGCCAGCTGTCAAACATGGTGGTGGTACCATCGTGCTCTGGGTCTGACTTCCTTTCCGTGGTACTGGTACGCTGCACAAAGTGGATGGAATAATGACGAAGGAGGACTACCTCCAAATTCTCCAACAGCTAAACAGCTGAAAGTTGAACACAGTTGGGTGTTCCAACAGGACAATGATGCCAAACACTCAAAACTCAAAACAGGTTTTGGAATGCATAAAACAGGCTAACATCAAATAGTGATCAAATATTCAGCTAGAATAATACCAGAAGTTTGATTATGGCTACCAAAAGCATCTAGTCGAGGTGTAACTTGCTATGGGACATTTTACCTGATATTAATGGATGTGTATGCATATATTTGAGCCCGTGTGTATACTTTGAGCCCTGTCTGGATTAGAGAAGATTTTAAGTCATTAAAGATCTATGCTGTACAATTATTCCACTCTGGAAAAAGAAAAGGTCTAATGAAATCATTAAAAGCTTCAAAATCAACATGACATTCCTGCCTGTGATGAGTTAATGTAAACTTCTGACCACAACTGTAAATTGCACACACACAAAAAAACATACCTAAGGTTTGCAGTAAAAGAAAAAAACATATTTGTCCCTTGGCACATACTTATAGTTAAATCCAAGGAAAAGAAGAGGAGAGTTGAGTCCAGCTTCTCTGTGACTAAAGCAGATTCCAGTGAAAATGCTAATGCTATGCTCTGGGTCATGGATTCTGGACATCAAGCTGCATGCAATCACCGCTTAAAACAGCACCAAACACATGTTTTTCTAAAGGAGACCAGTGATGGGTTTAGAAAAATTTCAATCAGGGTCCCCAGACTGAGGCATGGTTTTAGAAAGGGTATATTTGTAAAATTAGTAAAAGGGTAAGAAAATTTAAATTGTAAGCCCCAGTTCTTGGTAATGCTGAACTGTATTTTATAAATAGCTGCATTATTGTTTTGCTGCTCTTGTGGCTATTTTTCATGTCTTTGTTCCATTGTCTTTTTGGTCATTTTCCATATTTTTCCCTTGTTTGTCTTCATTTAATTGACTTTCCAACAAGAACCTTCAAGAGCCACTTCAAACAGATGTAGGCCTGTTTGGTCATCCATCCATGATACTAATAAAATAACTACCGTGCCATCTCCCCCTTCATCACTTAAGAGAGAGAGACAGCACCATAATGCTGTGGAATGTTGGGATTAAAGCCACAATCTGTTGGCTTTACAATGAAATTATGTGGACGCAGAGTTTCAAAGCATGACATGTTGCAAAACAAGAAAGAATCTGAAAAATACTTCAGCGGGAATGAGGTATGTCATGTGGGCAGCAGACTGTTTACATGTTACCACAGGATTAGTACAGGGTGGATTTATTCTCCAGTGGAGGTTAAAATAATTCCTTGTCAAATCCAGGGATATATATATTTTGTCCGCCCTTTCTAAAACAGCTCGTTCAAGCTGATGGATATGGTGAGAGCGCATGACATGCAGAGGATTTTCTGTTCTCTTTTATGATCGCTATGGCATTGTTTTCCATCTGAGCCCCTCCGAGCCTCTAGGGAAGCCAGGCATGTGTTTATTTATCAGGAGCCCATTTGTAATAGATCCATATTTCAAAACAAAAGCAACCCATCAAAGTGTTTATTTTAATCGTTACATCCTAGTCAGGAAAGCACTTATGAATCGTGTTACAATAAGGAAATGAGCTTTGAAACATTAAAGAAGAACAAAAGAAATTTAAGGATTTTCTGACACCTGATACAGTGGAAAATGAATTAGGATCCATTTAGAGGATAACTGGCTCATATAAAAACAAGTACAACTGATTAGTCTGTATCCAGACTGGTTTTAGGAATTGAAGCCTCCATACATGATATGAAGATTACTTTTTAATTTACTTTTCTTGCGGTCTGATTTACATTTGGATCAGGAGAATTCCTCTGAGAATTTGATCAGAAGAGTTGCATTAACCTTGTTCTAGACAAGGAGGGCTTTACATGCCGCTGCCAGCTTGTTAAAAAGTGAGGGAGAATGTCAAGGAAAGGAACACGTGGATATACTATTCCCAGTGGAACAGCCCAGACTTTAAGAGACGAATGTGCTCCATTTTTTTTTTTATTAACGGCTTTTGCTATCAATATATTTTATTAAATATGAAAAGTTCTCTAACAAACAGTGCCAGTGACCTGAAATGCCATAAAATTTTCCTGGAACACAATTCGGAAGTGAAATAAAAGTGTGTTTGCTATTGCTGGTTCAGAGTCTGTGCTATTGTTCAAAGGTGTCTCTGACTTTGTTATCTGAACTGGTGCCAAAGCAAAGCTAAGATTTTGATTTATTTCCCACATATGACCTTTGCATAATATATTAAAAGGCTGTTACAAATAGATCTTCCATTTTAGCCAAAGTTACGCAGGTGGAGCAACAGCAGAGCCTGAATGGAAGCTGAGGCAGGAGGCCACACTATGTACTGTAATGGAATCCAGGTTATGACCTATTTTTGTTTATATTCACCTTTGCATACCATGTCTGCAGCAGTTCCTTTGCTGACATTTATGAGGCCTGTGATGAATGTGAATGGCTGTTGCAACTTTTGTCTTCTCTTATGCAGGATGCTGAGAAGGGCCTAATGTTAGTCTGTCTTGTGTTTGTACCAACCACAAAGCAGCCTGACCTGTGCAAACATGGCGACATGGCATCCAGATTTCCAACTCCAGCTGCCTTGTAGAACCACAGGACTACTTCCTCCAATTAGTTTCCTAATTTATCAACCACCCCCTCCCTCATCACACACAGTGATCCCCATAACCGAAACCTCTCCTTTGATATTGAAAAACCAGAGTTCATCACTTTCCCCACTTCCTATCACACTGAGCAGCTCAACTCAGGCAAATGACATTGACGGTAATTGTTTGCCATGTGAAGGTGTTCTCTTGAGTTACTTCTGATCTGACTTTAATTTGAATCTAAAGGTGTGATCGCAAACAGGCCGAGAATGAGCTGAACATTTTACAGGGATATCTGTGGAACTCATTTATGCCTGGACTTTGCTTCGAGGTGTGGATTGGAAACGAGAAATAACATTTAGTGGCTGCAGCTGAGAGTAGATCTATCACTCTGCCAACTGTGCTCTCTCATCCCTCCTCGGGTTCGGATGAGAGCTTTAACCTTGAGGGCAAGGCGGTGGTGAACATATGCAAGTAATTTGTACAGAATAAATAACAGGATGATCTTTTGACAGTCAGTGCAGCCGCTCTGGGCCTTATTATTGGCACACAGCTCTCTGGGGATAACAGTGCCAAGCTTCAAGGTGTCACTATGGAGACCTGAAGCTGCTTTTGATACTCATTATAGCTTAAGTGCTTAGTGGATGGAGCTCACACATCACTATATTATCGCAGATTTTGCCAAAAAGAAATTTATACACCAAGTTGTTATTGGTAAGAGTTGATAATAAAAAAAAACTATATGATTTAGAGGTTCTTTTACCGTGCAGAGGTTAAAACATAGGTGTGAAAATGCTCACTCAGTTAAACAAGACTTGACATTCACACACCATTACGTATGATGGGTGGGGAGCTTATTTGGGAAATGTCTAATACCACGTGAAAAGTGGATCAGTGGAAACAAACATCTCTTTCCTCCCCCACCTTTTTTTCCCCCATTGATTGAATCATTCCTCTCAGCTATCAAAGCCAAACGAAAATCTCATAGAAAGATAAACCTCAACACCAGATCAGTCATTCTCGTCACCACGTCAGATGACCTCGCCAGCGCAGGTACAGATTATGGATCGGCTCATTTCCCGTATATGAGGCAAAAAAACAGATGGATTGCATATTAAAAGACTTCAGACGTGCCAGTGGCCATTTATAAAAGCTTAAAAAGTGGGTTGGAGGTGACATTCTTTCAGGAAGGAGAAAGATTTAAAATGGCATGATTTCCCAAAGGCCTCAGTAACCAAATCTCACTTGGAGAGAAAACTCGGAGTGAAATATAACCATCATAGATTTGTGTGATTTGTTCTGTGTATGGATTCAGAAAAGTTCGGATCAGTGAGGGGTCTGTGCAATAAAACCTCAGCGTAGCTCAGGGTTGAGATTCTCATTGGATAACGTTGGCTACAGAGGACAAAAAAATGACACATTAGATAATTTAATTATCTGGACAATGGATGCATGAGTGTTTGCGATTAAATGCTCAATTCAGCCAACATTTTGAATATTGATATGGATGTAATTCTTGCTGGAACCTCGTTCTGGCTCAGCGGTTGGAATGAAAACATTGCCTGATGCTTTACAGAGATTAATAACAACCACCACCGCACATTTACACTGGATAGATGGGAGAAGAACATTTTATCAGACATCTGTTCAACCCAACCAATCTGAGACACTTGGAACTGAAGCTCCCTTGCAGAACCAAATAAAGCCGTGAATTGTTGCTAACACTGAACAGTGACTCGTGGTGGACTGTCATCCAAGAATACCACATAAAACCAAATCATTCATATAAAGCTCTGCTGTCCCTGTGGCTTTGAGCTGGGCCTTCAGAGCTTATAAAGGGGATAGCAAACCCCTTTAAGAGACTTTGTGGCCTCTGGGGTTAAGGTAACAGCTAATTGTTCTGCTCGGATTCTAAAGATATTCACAATGAGCTCATGAATCGAGCATGTAACTTATGCATCAAGCCACATCCTCTCATTCTTCTCATGCAGCATGCACCCTGTGATTTATGGCTGGACAGTGGCCTGCAGAGGTGTTGGATTCAGTGAAATACAAGGGAGAACATCTGGAAAACCCATTAGCTCCGAATCACAGCTTGAGCCACTTTGATAGTGAGATGCAAGCCTGGAATTGGCATGCTGATGCACACTGAGGGACACTGAGGATTTCTCATCGAACAGACATGAGAAGCGAGGGTTGTTCATATTTTAAGTAGCTCAATATTAATGGTCCTACTTAAAGCGCCAGGTGAGCTAACAAGAGCCTTAAATGAGCCTCTTCCATGTGTTCCTAATGTCTCCCAGATGTGGAGTACTTCAGTCCTGTTGGCGTCCTTGGTTGGAAGCAAGAGCGCCTCCTAATCTGAAAAATGAAAAGGCCTTGATAGGATAAAGAATCCATTCTAAAGCTGCGTGACAGCCAGTGTTACACAAGTCATTCTAGTCAAGGATAATTGGGTAAGAGGAGCATCGGCAGGGAGTGTCTGAACAAGGTACCTCTACCTCCACTCATCTCAGGCCCGTAATAAGAGCGTGGGGAGGTGTGTTGAAATACAACCCCGTCACCATTCATCCTCACCCCCTCGACGCAACAATGACTCGCATGCAGTCTGCTTTTCATTTAAGGGAATTACCTTTGAGGGGCCAGAAGACGTCTTCAAACTTGCTCTGTGTGTGTTCTTCTCATCCCTGCAGAGCTGTCTCATTAACACAGGCTTGGTTTAGCATAGCCATCTCTGTCCTGCTGAAGCCTGCAGCC